>VNJO01012187.1:0-72773 GCA_008042535.1 Drosophila tani | reverse complement strand
TTGCAGAAACCCTTCGGAAGTATCCCATTCTACCGCAACTCACTCGAATCTCCCGTCATCTGTATGCCGCCAAGGGCGATCGTCACTTCTACATTGAGCCCGGCCAGATGCTGCTGATCCCCGTCTATGGCATCCATCACGATCCAGTCTTGTACCCCGAGCCCCACAAGTTTATACCAGAACGCTTTATGGCCGATCAGCTGGCCCAGCGCCCCACCGCCTCCTGGCTGCCCTTCGGCGATGGACCACGCAACTGCATCGGAATGAGATTCGGGAAGATGCAGACGACCATTGGCCTGGTGAACCTGCTCAGGAGCTTTCACTTCAGCGTCTGTCCGCGGACAGAGTCCAAAATCGAGTTTGTTAAGTCGAATATTCTGCTGTGCCCTGCCAATGGCATATACCTGAAGGTCCAAGAGCTGAGCCAAGTCAGGAGATAGTGGCCCGAATGTGTTCTACTGTTACTCGATTGTATACATATTATAATACACTTTTTTATCAATCTACGTTGTGGTAAGGCTATCTCTGATAAGGCTCTGACCTGTTGATATAACTAATCGGGGTTTCAGTGCTAGTTATTTGATTATTTCTTGCTCGGCTACTTCGCTATCTATAAGTATAAAGGTACGAACACCGATTGTCATGGGAAAACATTCGGGAAAGCCGTATTTCACCAGGAGAGTGCTTTATTTAGTAACATATTGCGTGAATAATTTTTTAAGCCCGAAATTTCGGCATTCAGTCCATTGATTTGATCATTTTACATCATGTTTCATGGCGATCTTCCAAACACATGAATTATGCTGAGAACTAAACTCATAGTTTTTTACGCTTCAGGGAGCACACATTAGATTCAAAATTTTAATTGGATCGGTTTTTGTGTGAGAATACGATTACGTAATTTGTTTTGTTTATCACAAGCTCTCTCTGAGAACATGAATTTTTTGAGCAAGTCGATATTCTCTTTGGATAGATCGTGTTCTCTTATATTATATGTTTTATTACTAAGTGTTAGGCATCAGAATTAGTTTGATTTGTTTATTTATTTAGAAGACAAGTTGTTTGGGAGAGAGCACCAGAGCACCGAATTAACGAGTTTCTCAAGATAACTCGTATCAGAAATCACATTTCGCGTTTCGCAGAGCGAGAGAGAGCGGGTTCCGCCTATAAACGTCGTAGTTAACGACTCTGGGCCTCAGTTCAGAGCTGAACGCTGTGAAGAAATGTCGCTGGTACTCACGCTGATCGCCATTGTGGCGTCGCTGCTTTTGTTCGCCGCCCGGCGACGTCTTGGCTACTGGCAGCGGCGGGGCATTCCGCACGATGTGCCCCATCCGTTTTACGGCAACATCAAGGACTGGATGAAGACGCGACACATCGCCAAGATCTTCCGCGACTACTACATAAAGTACAAGAACTCGGATTACCCCTATGCCGGCTTTTTCTTCTTCTTCACGCGCACTGCCGTCATCACGGATCTGGAGCTGGTGAAGCGCGTGATGATCAAGGACTTTAATCACTTCGAGAACCGCGGTGTCTTCTACAACGAGATCGATGATCCGCTATCGGCCACGCTGTTCAGCATTGAGGGGCAGAAGTGGCGTCACCTGCGCCACAAGCTCACGCCCACCTTTACGTCGGGCAAAATGAAGCACATGTTCCCCATCGTCGTCAAGGTGGGCGAGGAAATGGAGAAGGTCTTCCGCGGCAAGATCAGCTCCGCCTCCAGTGGGGGTCAGGTGCTGGAGGTAGTCGATCTGGTGGCACGCTACACCGCCGACGTAATTGGCAACTGTGCCTTCGGACTCGATTGCAATAGTTTACACGATCCCAAGGCGGATTTCGTCACGGTGGGCAAGCGGGCAATCACGGAACATGCCTACGGAGGATTCCTGGATATATTCCTCTTCGGCTTCCCCAAGTTGTCGCGACGCCTGCGGCTGAAGCTGAACGTTCAGGATGTGGAGGACTTCTACACCAAGATCGTCAGGGATACCATCGACTACAGGCTGAAGACCAAGGAGAAGCGCAACGACTTCATGGACAGTCTGATTGAGATGTACCAGAAGGAGCAGGCGGGCAATAAGGAGGATGGCCTCTCCTTCAACGAACTGCTGGCCCAGGCCTTCATCTTCTTTGTGGCCGGGTTCGAGACGAGCTCCACAACCATGGGCTTCGCCCTGTACGAGCTCGCACGCAGCCAGGATGTGCAGGACAAGCTCCGGACTGAGATCAACACTGTGCTGGCCAAGCACAACAACGAGTTCACCTACGAGGGCGTCAAGGAGATGAAGTATCTGGAGCAGGTCGTAATGGGTGAGTAGTAGTAGTCACTAAAGTAAAACCCATACTAAAACCTACATTTCCCTTCAGAAACCCTTCGCAAGTACCCGGTTCTGGCACATTTAACGCGTATGACTGAGACGGACTTCTCGCCCGAGGATCCCAAGTATTTCATTGCTAAGGGCACTATTGTTGTGATCCCGGCTCTGGGTATTCACTACGATCCCGATATTTATCCGGAGCCGGAGAAATTCCAGCCGGAGCGCTTCACAGAGGAGGCCATTGCCGCCAGGCCCTCGTGCACCTGGCTTCCGTTCGGCGAGGGTCCCCGGAACTGTATTGGACTGAGATTTGGACTGATGCAGAGCTGCGTGGGATTGGCCTACCTCATCCGGGCATATAAGTTCAGTGTTGCCCCGCAGACGGAGATACCCATTAAGATCAATGTGAAGAGCATCCTGCTGTCCGCCGTGAATGGCATTCACCTAAATGTGGAGAAGATTTCCAAATAGTAATATACTCGTATTTGTGGTGATATTGTCAGCCGATTTTGATACTGCATAAAACAGGTTATTATGTTGAAATATAGTGTCTAAATTATGAAAAGAATGAGTAAGTCGATTACAATTCTGTTGGTTGCCTTGACTTTACCCTTTTAGACCACAAATTGTGGGGAATGATTTTTATATAAAACATCGTAGTTTCTTAATCATTTTTTTACTTGGTAGTTAAGAGAAAGAAAGAGAGATTTTTCGGAAGAGAGTTGTGCCTTAAAGCCTCAGCAGTCTGATTCTATCTCGCCCACACTCACACTCTCTTCTGGTAGCTAAGTCTCGAACCGTGGCTTCGAACTGGGACGATACAAAATTAAACTTTTATTTAGAACTTTTATTTTGGAAGTCTTGAAGCGTCTTAAAACTAGGCGTGCACAAAATATCTCATGGACAAGGCTCTAAATATCAATTAATCCATATATTCCATATATATATATCTGGCCATATGGCCAAAAAAAATTTGGTCATGGCGATAGATGTTAACAGTTATGTATATGCTTTTTTTTTTTTTTTACCGCTTTGACCCTGGCATATTTTTTCTCGTTCTTTTTTTTTTATACTCGAACTTATTATACTCATGGCCATTAAATATGTCAATAAATGAGAAATTATTTGTTAGGAAAATACAATTAGGAATAAGCTGATAAGTTGTGCAAATAATAACATTTTTTGTGGTTGCTGCCCAAAGAAATCATTAATGAGTAGCATTAAAAAATGCAGCGAATTAAATTACATTTCAAATAAAATTGAAATAATCTAGGGTTTTTTCCATTAATTATGATTTCATTGTGATTGTTTTTTCGTCACTTTTCATTCTCTTTATGTATTTAAACTATTTGTTTGACAATAGAAAATCCAAGTTGAATCGCACTTTAATTCCATTGCCATTATTATAATGAACCTGATTCGCTGCGGCTCCCCTCCTCCGCCGCAGCTCTGGCAAATTGAAATGTGTTCTTCCCCCGCTCCTTTGGACCTTGCTCGTGGCACCTGCCTGCTGGGGGCTGCATCCTGCAGACTCGCTGTTTTCGCACCTAGGCAACTGCCAGTCAAAGTCAGCGGTCGCAAAAAAGTTCGTTGACAACTTCAGCAAACAAATTTTTTTATCGCGCACTTGCCACACCTTCGCGCTCTGTTTTTTTGTGTTTTTTTGTTGTATTTGATTTTAGTTTTATGCATTTTTTTAGCGCTGAAAAAGTGGCAAGCGCAGCGTGAAATACGCAGCAACCGCAAATGGTCCGCAACGTGAAAAAAATACATGCGAAAATATCTAGCAATTTTGGCTAAATTTAGTTGAACAAAAAAAACTATCTTTTTCTGTTGATAAAATGATTTATTCAATTGTAAAATGTGCTCGATTGTGTCCAGAGTTTTGCGTTAAAAGAGAATCGTGAGAGCTGTGCCATATGTCGTGCTTAAAGTATTTAAAAAATGTATAATATTTCCTCGTTCGATTTTGGGTTTAGCCATAAACCCGTTTTAGGACCGTGAAAAACGTATAAGTTGTGTTTAGGAGATTCTGAAAGAGCTCCAGGGTAATCGGTCGTATGTTCCCCAGGAGAATCTGTAAAAACCTCTGTTAATGTTACTTTGGGATTAAATAGTTTCAGAGTTCACCGATGCCGGCCTTTGCGCCCTCATCATCATAAAAAGAATGTTTTTGCGAACAGGAATTTCGTAGGTGAACCACTCCGTCTCGTAGGCTGCAGTGGCCACTGCCAGATTCTGTTCCCTCAGCTCGTTGGCATACCAGTAAAGGGCCAGGATTTGGGCCAGGATCATGTTTATGTACATGCAAACGATGATTATCTGGCCGGTGCCGCTTACCTTTGAAAATTTTAGGAATTATTTGCTTGTATATTTATAAATTTCATTATATATGAATTAATTTAGATTTGTTTTGCTAATGGAGTACCAGTTATCGATATCAGGACACTATAATCGATATGTTTCGATATATAAACTTTCATTTCCGATGCGGTATTTCCGATATGTTATCATAAAGATTTTCTCCGCTATCGGTAATATAAACTCACGATAATCAGCAGAAAGAGCAGCGCACAGAGCAGAGCCGAAAAGGCCAGAAGCTCGAATAGAAAAATCATCGTGGTCAGCTCATTGATGTGATCCATGTACTCGATAATGCTCTGCTGATAGCGAATGCAGTTGACAATCTCCTCCGCCAATCTGCGATTATCTCGCTCTCCGTACGGATGAAGGGCGGCCACCCGGCGAAGGCGATGCTGCAGAGCCTTGCACCGCACGATCCCGAACATGATCAGGGCCACTATCAGGCTGGTATAGGGAATGTACATGCAGCAGCCCATTGGGGTGATGACCATCTGGAAGATGTACCAGAGCTGGTAGTAAGGGGTCTCGTACTCATTGATGCCAGGAATCCTGCTGCCAAATGGGAGAACTGGAAAAAAAAGTATGAAAAAAAAACAGATTGAAATAATTATTAAGACTAAATACCCCTTTCGCTGGAGGACAGGGGATATAGGCCGAAGCCCACGCAGGTGAGCAGCCCGAAGAACAGATTCCCCCTGGCCATCAGTTGGCCGACCCGGTTCAGTTGGTCCAACTCCCTGGTGATGTAGTCATCCCTGAGATTCACCAGATCGTAATAGGCCGCGGACAGGTTGTCGATTAAGGCCACGTAGCTGTCGTGGTCGAGCAGTAAGAGGAAGGCCCGCAGGACCGTATTAATCCACAGGACCAGCATATAGGAGTTGCGGATTATCCCGATGAGACCCTCGGTGGTGCTCATCATGTAGACCAGTTGGGTGACGATGTGGAAGGTGGCCAGGCCAATGCACAGATACTTCTTCACATTGTCGTCGTAGAGCAGGGCCCAGAAGCGCAGGATCCGAATGTTCATGTAAATCAACTGAATGTCCTCGAACATGGCTGCGGTGTCTTATGAAATTCTGAGGAATTCTACTTGGGTTCAGGCCTTTTATAGGGTTAGCTGAGAAGGAGACTCTTCGGTTTTAAATACTCTTGGGAAGGTAGGTGTATTAGGATCTTATACTTATATTAAAAATTGAATTAATTTAATTCTAAGGCAAACCTTTCCATGTTTGTAAATATAATTTTTTAAATTATGTTTTTATATTACATTTATATATATTTTGTAAATATAGATTTTAAATCATAAATAAACAAAATCAATGTAGATAAATCTATACAAAATCTAATAGATATTAGGGTATTAAAGTCCAACTGTGCCTGGCTTTTATTTTTCTCTGGCACACGTCTTGCATGGACTCCCAGACGGGTTTCATTTGGTTGTAATTTTTGCCTAAGTTGCTGATGATTTTGCAATATTTTTGCCATTGAAAATACACATTTATTTGCTGCATTTGAGGGGCCAGATATTGATTCCCTTGTAAATTATAAACAGAGAAGGAGGGGGAGCCAGTTATCCTGGCTTCCATTTATTTTTCATTTAACAAATTAGGAAACCAGCATGAGTGCTTCAATTTCTATTGCAATCAAATCGATTATATCGAAATCAATCTGGCTAATGTGTTTGCTGCATTCTGGCCTTTCCACATTAAATAAAGATAGTGTAATTAGCGTATATAAATCGGAGATAGGGCTTATCGATTTAAGATAATACGGAACAAACAACCTGTGAGTGATCAGATAGGAAAAGCTTTAACTAAAAGCTTTGGGTAGCTTTTCGGGGGGAATATATCTCTCTGAATAATCAGTTGTTTTCCGCCTCTCGACTTGTGCAGTTCAATTAAGTTTGTGTCCATGACATCATGGATCAGTGGATCGTAGTGCTCGCTCTGGTTATTGTGTTGCTCGGATTGCTCTACAAGTGGTCGGTGGCCAAATACGATGTGTTCCGGGAGAGGGGCGTGGCCCATGAAAAGCCCTGGCCTCTAATTGGGAATATACCCATCCGTAGCTTGCTCGGTGGACAGCCGGTGTTGAAGCAGATGATCGAAATGCATTCGAAGTACTCCGGTTCGCCGATTTATGGCATCTATGCCCTGCGGGATCCCTACTTCTTTGTCCGCGATCCGGAGCTCATCAAGCTGATTGGCATCAAGGAGTTCGATCACTTTGTCAATCACAATCAGATGCACAACAATATGCAGGAATCGATTCTCTCCAAGAGTCTCATTTCGCTGAAGGACGGCCGCTGGCGGGAGATGCGGAATATATTGACGCCCGCCTTCACCGGCAGCAAGATGCGGGTCATGTATGACCTGATCCATGCCTGCAGCGCTGAGGGCGTCCTCTACATACGGGAGCAGGACAGTGCCGCCGCGGGCATCGACCTGGAAATGAAGGATTACTTTACGCGCTTCGCCAACGATGTGATTGCCACGGTCGCCTTCGGGCTCAGCGTCAACTCGTTCAGGCGCAAAGATAACGAGTTCTTTCGCATCGGCCAATCTTTGTCGGCGGTCAGCGCCTGGTCGGTGGTCAAGGCCGTTCTCTACGCCCTGTTTCCCCGGCTAATGAAGGTGTGTATGACAATATGGGGAATGGGGTGGTGGTGCCCCGGGTGTGACACGCATCTCTCGGGAGATTTTCACGCCATTACGGAATTCGTATTGACATTTGCAGCATTATTTCGTCATCGATTTTCTGCGGTTGGGCTTGTTTTCTTTCATATTTTTATACATTTTAATTAAATATATTTATATATTCTTTCTGAAGAAATTTAAGTTTCCTTTTATGGTATTTTATAACAGAACTTGATTTTTAAAACATTTTTCCTATGATATTTTTGAGTTAGAATATGGGTTAACTAGTTGACCATGAAATACCCTATAACTAAAGCTTTGCATGTTAAAATAAGATTAATGTCTCAATGTTATCTCAATTATCTGATAATAAGAATAGGATTACATTATAATTATGCTCTCCTTCCAGCTCCTTCGCCTCCAGGTGCTAGACACCGCCAAAACGGATTACTTTACCAGCCTGGTCAAGGTGGCGATGAAGTACCGCAAGGAGCACAATGTGATCAGACCCGACATGATTCACCTGCTGATGGAGGCTAAGGAGCAGAGGCATGCCGAACTCAAGGATCACACCAAGGATGCCCGGTACTATAAGGAGTTCACAGACGATGACCTCTTGGCCCAGTGCCTACTGTTCTTCTTTGCCGGCTTCGAGATCATCTCCTCGTCCCTGTGCTTCATCACCTACGAGCTCTGCCTGAATGCCGAAGTGCAGGATAGGTTGTACGCGGAGATCCTGTCCGTAGACCAAGAGCTAAATGGCCAACCTCTGACCTATGAGCTGCTGACCAAGATGCGGTATTTGGACATGGTGGTGATGGAGGGTTTGCGCAAGTGGCCACCGGCTATTGCCACGGACCGAGAGTGCAGCGAGGACATCGCTTTGTGTGATGAGAACGGGGTGAAGTTGTTCTCCGCCCGGAAGGGGGATGTCCTGCAGATACCCATCTTCTCGCTGCACCATGACCCCAGTATCTTCCCGGATCCAGAGACCTTTGATCCCGAGCGATTCGCCGAGGAACGCAGGGATGAGCTCAAAAACTCCACATTCCTCACCTTTGGCGTGGGTCCCCGCAATTGCATTGGCAATCGAATGGCCCTGATGGAGATCAAGTCGCTGCTGTACCAGCTCCTGCTGAACTTCAGGCTTTTGCCGGCTGAAAAGACCACCAGGAATATGCTCGAGGACATTGTGGGTCACGGGCTGAAGCCAAGGAACGGGTTCTGGGTGAAGTTTCAGACGCGTCAGTGAGGAAAAATAAGAAGAAACTTTGATTGCATCTTTTGTTCATTAATCGACTGCAGATTTTTCAATTAAAACTCGCATGCACCATTAATCAATCAAGGGGCGAGGGGGCGGAGTTTTTATTTAATTAATTTCAGTGCACTTCACCGCAAATGTCTTGAGTTAATCGAGAGTAATTGGCGAAACATCAGCCGAAGGAGCGGTGCTGGTGACAGGCGCTCGATGTCCGGCTTCCGGAAAAACAGAAACTCCGCCGGGGGAGAGGACGAGCAGGACGCCCAGGACGACCCAGCTGAGGGGCCGAAAAGTTTTTGACATTCTCGTTATTTATATGCTCTGGGCTCCGGGTATTTAGGCAAAAGTTTCTTCGGCCCGCCTAAGCAGTTAATACGATATTGATTTATTCGCCAGTCAACAGCTGTGAGATAATAAATATTATGCAGCAGCTCAAATACATATTTGAAATCTTTCGACTTGTCGTCCAGGGCGAAAAGTTTTTGTTTTGATTCCCAGATTTGATTTATAAAGCGGCCAGCGATTAAGCTTTGATCCGGCCCAGACTTGGCCCCCAAGTTTTATAAGCTTTATAAGTTGGGTTCGTTTCTGCGGGGAAAATAGCCAAGGGATGTGTTTTCCCCTGGAGTGGGCAAGTTATTTCCCAACAAAAGTTTAGCAGGCGCTAGGAAGTTTAACTTTTTCCTTTGTGTGTGTGTTTTTTTTTCCATTTTTATACCCACTGTTGATAATTATTTTTCTTGCCAGTTGACGTTTGAGAATTTGTCCTGGAAAATGACAAGATTCCTCATCCCAGCCACAAATTGTGCAGAGTCTTGCAATTTGTTGCTGGGCTCTCTGGAGCAAGCAACTAGTTTACATGGAGACAGCCCAGGCAACTTGACCATAAGCCGGGCCATTTGCATAATTATTCATTGCGCAGCATTATGAGCATAAATAAAACGCCGCTCCAATGCACCCAAACACATGAGCGGGGCGCATGTGAAGATAATGCCTTGTACAGCATAATAAACTCATGTGTGGAGCGCCTTGGGGTATGTCACGTTTCAGACCACAAAAAGGGTAAGTTTAGGTCGAGTAAAAATTAGCTAAGACGGTGAAAAAAGTGGTAGCTATTAGGATTAACTTGTTAGTTATATTCTAGCTTATATAGCTTGGTTTCTGTAACTTAAATGGAGTTATTTAAATAAAATGCAGACCTTAACTATATATTTGAATGACTTTTATCGAAAAGCAAATTCGGATATATTAAAAAGTATAGATAAGGTAAAAAACTTGATTTAAATAATATTCTTAAGAAATTTAAAAGTATTCTAAATTCATTCTAGAACTTAAACACAAAATGTTTCCACATATACGAGGTACTTTTTTGAATTACGAATATCTAAATATATCGACAATATATCGATAAGCTTGATAATTTGATTTAAATATGTGTTCAAGGAAAACCATTTATTCTAGGACTTAAAAGCATAGGGTTTCTAAATATAAGAGTAACTTTTTCGATATACAAATATCTAAGTAAATATTGATATAACAAACAAATATTTTAATAATCATATCGAAATTTAAAATCGAAAAAATTTGGATAAATATACATATTAAAGCCATGTTTATGCTGTAAATACAGTTAGGATCCCAGAAAACATATTTTAGGTGATAGGCAGAAGAAGATACGTTAGTATTTATTTATGTCTTAAAACTTTTAAGAAATTTTAAGAAAGTTGAGGTGAAAAAACATTGATATCTGGTAAAAAAATAATCGATATTTTCAATTGCAAACATCGAGGTTTCTCCACCCCTTATAGAAAGGGAAAACATTTTGCTACAAAACTACAAGAAAGGTCATCTGATAGTCTTAACTTCAATCCAAGACCCTCTCTCTTGTTCTTTCTTATTTATTGTTGAGCATTTTTTATGGCCCCACCACAAGTTGCTCCGGCTATTTATGGCCAACATTACACACTGATGCACTTGCAATCCCCTTGCAGTCAGTCGACTTCCGCCACGGAATACCAATTGCCATAATAATGGAACACTTTTCGGCTTCAGAGGGGAATCCAATCGAAGGAATAGAATAGATTAATACATGACATAGACTCGAGCAAATTACATACGGTTCAGCTTCAGCATAAAGTGTGGATGTGGGATTGCTGCCTTTCAGGGCGACTTTTAAGCTCTGATGTCGTCGCAGCTCGAAATTAAACGCAAACTTCGACAAAGCTGCTCCAACTATTCTCATAACACCACTGACATGTCTGCTCTGCTCGAAGCTTCCAAGCCCGGAATCCCTGTGAGAGTCTGTGGCGGGGACAACCTTAACACCGAAATACTCAATTAAATAAAGTTCAACTCGAAATTGCATTACATTTATGAGAACGTGAGTGCGTGGCGTCGTCCTTGCAGCAAAGTCATTGAATTTCTACAGGATTTTCCCCCGCAAAAGCCGCAGCATGGTGCGGAAAGTTTTTCCACAGCAATGTGCTTATAGAAAATCTCATATGTGGGCGCTTCACAGATGTTTCTCGAAAGCTCCCTTGGAAATAATACAAATCGAGAGAGGATACTTGGGGAAATTAAGTGAGTTTACCAAAGGGTAATCCAAGCCATTGTTTATTTTATTAATTTAACCCATTGAATAGTGATTTATTGACTTTATTTTAACATTATTATTTTACCTGTAAGGCTGAATAAATTACATTTTCCAGGCAGTCCAAAGATTACATCCATATTTTGTCACATTAATTGGCCCGATTGAGGCGCTGGCTGGTCGTACACACTTTTCCCATTTCCGATGTAATTTCACATCCAATCGAATTTCATAAACGGAAATTTAATTAACTTTGATGCGGCCTAATTACAATAATTGCATTTAAGGCTTTAAGCCACTTTGAAATCATTCGCCTGGGTGGAGCCCGATGTAACTATTGACAACCTGCAGCCAAACCAATTAATTTAATTTACAAAATTCGGCCGCTGCTGCTGCGTTTCTATGCAAATATAATATATCGGTACGTGTATATATTTTGTGTAAATTTATGTGCATATTTCCGGTGCGATATATTTACAGTAACGAATCCCAGTTAATATGCAGCCAATTGTTGGCAGTTTGCGGTTCGGCACAAAGGCCGGGCTGCGGCCTTTGCCACTACTTAGCCAAATTGCCACACTGAGTCGAGTCCTGGCCATGGCAGGTCGCATTAAAATTTTATGCATATAATTTATGTCCGTTCGGGGAGGTGTCCTGTGTGCATGCTGATCCCCCCAGCAAGCCACCAAGTTGATTTAAATTGATGCATGACTTTATTAGGGGAATTATAATCTGAGCGGGACAAATTGATGGGATATTACTCATAGGACATAGACCGAGCGACCATTCATTTCACAGCTTACGGTTTTATTAGAATCTTAGGCCTAGGAAGCTGCCAGACAATCTTGTTCGGGATTAGCCAGAGCTCTCCCTCTCTCTCGGCCTCTCGGTCTCTGGGCCATTTCGCCGTTTTATTATTTCCCTTATTTTCCAAAAGACCGGCTATAAATACGTGTATATGTACGCGCACATCCCAACATCCTGTGCATCCGTTTTCCGGCCCTTTTATGACAGCCCAAAGTGCCTACTTATAAAATCAAAATCATAAAAAATAATGTTAATTTCAATATTGTCTCATTAAATGTGTATAAAACTCCAGCCGGTGAGCATGTGTGTGTCTGTGTCGGCGTGTGATGAAAGAAATTTCCGGCTGGACGAAGGGCGTGTGCGGGGCAAATTTGTTCATTTAACCTGCCTCATTGCACGGTGGTCGAAGTTTTGTATTCAAAATGTTTAAATAAGTATTATTTAAAAAAAAAAACACACATAAATATTATGTATATTTTAAATTAATATTTAATAATATATAAAATGTTAAGTGTTTCTTATTATATCTAATGAATTATTAAACATATCCGACTCCTAAATTATTCCTTTTCTGTTTATTTGTTTATTTATTTGAATTAAAAATTAATCCAGATTTGGGCAGAGGTATTTATTTTAATACTAGCAGATATTTGCTATATAAATAAATGAAATGAAATAAAATAAAAATGATCAAGTTGAGAGCAGATAGTAGCCTTAATCTTTGCCATAAATATTAAATATTACACAAAGCTTTAGGTAAAAATCCTTGATCATATTCTTTGCCCAATTTCCCTGCATTTCAGCCCACTGTGCTGGTTTTTTATTTTCCTCAAGTATGGGTGCGTGAAATTTAAATAAAACGTGCGATTGTCGAGCAGCTGTTGCCGTTTCCCCTCAGCCGGGGGAGTGACGTGGCAGAGGACGCAGGGAGGAGGGAGGCAAGGACGCACGGATCGACGGGCCTGACAGTTGGGAGTCACGCACCCACACGAACACGTGGAACTGGCGCCGGATGCTGGCACACACACACACACACACACAGGGAGAGGAGTGTCAGTCCCCCTCACACGCACAGCGGTGGGGAAATGTGACAGGATGTCATTTTGCAACGCATCCGAAACATAAACACACGCGTTTCTTTTGTACTCTGCCTCCATACATATGTGAAAATTATGCTGCTAAAAGGCGGCAAATGTTTGCATTAGTGTCTCCTCTTATATGTATATGCATATATGTATTTATACATGTATGTGTGTGTGTGTGTGCGGGGGTAAGTTTTCGGAAAACAAGCGAAACTAGAAAATTTGCATAAGCGCCGCTCCATTATCACAGCTTCCCCTGTGCGTGCGTGTGTGAGTTTTATTTTATTTAAAATACACGTAATATTCATAATATGACGCAAATGCTTGTCTCATATTCGGAAAACGGAAAATGTGTTTAGCACATATGGGAAAAACTTGTTGATTTCCATGTTACCCTAACAGTAACTCTTTAAAAGTGCGCGGGAGCGGTGGGAAATGCATTAATTAACGTTTCAATTCCGTTAATTTAAAATTCAATAAAACCAATTTGGCAGCATTTTATTTGCCATAAATTATTGGCAATGAATTAAAATGATAAATGCATAATTTACACAGAGTAATGGCAAGCATTTCCGTTGACTTGTTACCTTAACTTCCTTGAATTTAATATGTACTCCTGACAGATTCTTTATAGGCCTTGAATGGACTCACCTGCAAAAGGACTCCTGCCACACAAATAAATATATTTTTAATTAATTCGGAGTTTGTATCAGTTGTAGTTTATTGGATTTCGTTTCCCTGGGGCGTTTCCAGGCGAATAATAGACAACAAAAAAGGCAATTCGGATATTACTTATTCAGCCAGTTGGCTTTTTAGCCAACTGACCGCAAATTCAAATATGCAAACAATTAAATTAAATTGTTTTGGTTTGGCTGGCATAAAACTCTATTGTCCCTGCGATTGCTTTTGGCAGGAGCAATAATGCAAAATTAGCAAGCTAATTGAATTTGCAAGGAGTCAAAGGTTGAGGGCCTAAACCCATGATTACCTTCTTTGAACTCTCTGGCAATTATGCAAAGTGAAAATATTATGACAACACCTCATGGCAATTTTTGAATTGAATTTCAAATTAGTTATATTAAAAATTGAATTAAATATAAATTAGCCCAAGTGCCAGTTGTCGTCAATCAATCAATAGCGAAGGCGACAAAAGGACGACTTCTTCTCACTTGCCACGCTTCGCCCAGTCAATGAATATTCGGAATTTCAATCAAGTCAATTAATTTTAATATATGCATTCAATTGTCTCTAATTGTGTACAATCGGTGTGTAGACACGTGCTTGTCAAGTAATTAAATCAGTTTATTACAAATATTACAAATTCAGCGAGCTGGCAGACAGTGACAACACCCAGGATTGTCAGGTGCTGGCAAGTACAGTGCGTTATCTCGCCAAAAACATTTGTAAAATCCTTCTGCTCCTCCTCCTTCTGCCGAGGCTCCACTGTACAATGTTTAGTTGGCATAATTAAAACAGAAATAGCAGGCAAATCAAGCCAGACGTCGTCTCTGCAAATATCCCGCACTAAGCTGAAATTGCACAAATAATGATAGAGTTGGCAAACTTTTGCCTTGCCCTGGCTTCCGACTTTTACTCTCTCACTCCCCCGGAAAAGCCCCCCTATTTTCCCCATGGAGCACACGTCTATGTATATACTTGCCACCCGCCCATATGCACGAAACGAACCTGACGAAAGTCAACAGGGTAGAACTGTTATTTAAAGGCCCAAGGCTTATTTGCCTCATGTTGCCGGGGCTTCTGTCATTTGGCCTATTGATTTTTGCAGGTGGATAACCTTAAATTTTGCCAACACAACTTTCGGCTCAAACACAGTCTACACGCAGAAAAGGTACAAAAGTAATGTTAATATTAGGATATTTAAGCCACAAAAAAGGCTGCTAATTCTTTTACATATTAAAAATATCAGGAAGCCTAGTTTAAAGCTTAAATTACTATAATTTTTGTAAAGGTACACATCCTTTAAATCTATTACTTCAGCCCAACTTTTGATTTAAAATCTTTCGAATTATCCACCTTCGAAATATCGACTGTGTGATAAACTCCTCTTTAATTTCTCTGACTTCTTTTCCCAGTGTATCAAAAAGATGGGGAAGCACTTGAGGCTACGTCGCCAATTTCAGGACGAAGGGCCAGGGCAAACGTAGTCAAAGTTTGTCTTTTTGAGGGCAAATAAATTTAATAAGCGCATTCAAGTTATGCCAAACTTTAGCCCGAGTTGGCCAATTTGATTATGACAGTAAGTGATTTCTTTGTGTATGTTCCTTCGTTGGCTCCTTCGTTCGCTCGCTCCCTGGTCCTTGCGTGGCAGGCTCGTAATTAACTGGCCTAGGCGTTGCATACTTTCCAGCTGCGACCCGCCGGCCAAAAAAACAAAAAAAAAAGATGGACCAACAATGAAAAAATATAGGCCCTTCCCTTTGGTTGTTGTTCTTCTCATATTTCATTAGCCCTATCGCAGTGGTAGTGCTCCGGCGACCCAGACTAATTTATGGGGCATTTATGGGCACATTGCAGACCTATTAACAATGTGCAGTCAAATTTAATTTTAGCTACAACGCTGTCCAGCGTTCCCAAAACCAAAAAAAAAAGGGAAAAAGACAGCAGAACAGAACATTCGAATTTATGTGACAGCGTTTGAAATTTATTTGCTGCAACGATTACATGGAGCTGGCGATGGCGATGGCTGCGGAGATTGGTGTCTGCAGCTCTCGCTCTCTCGCTCGCTATAAAGTTCCATTGACCCATTTCGGCCCAGTATCTGGCCAAGCTAACACACACAAAGTCACCCGTTTTTATGCAAACTTCCTTTTTTTTTATTCGTTCTTTGGCCGGCCGGCCAACAATGTGAATAGAAGGGAAATGTTGCCGGCACGAAGGACGAGGCAGGCAATGCACAGGCGATTAGTGCACCATTTGGCCAGGGTGTGCTAAGCGAGTGTTTATGCGTCGCGGAGAGTTCACATTTATCCGAAGGATTAGGTGATGGCTAGGGGAAATCCTGAATTAAAGTTCCGCTGAGCTTGGAGCATTCATCACCATTTTTTGAAGGGGGCTAACAGGGCGTATGCGTAATAAATTTCGGGGGAACAGGTGTTCATTTTTATGAGCAGAGTCGCTTGGCTTTATTAAATGACTTTGGCACTTGAGGGTTTAGGGGATAACCCAAGAAACTTGTAAGGAAATCGGGGAACTTTTTTTTTTTAGATTTTGAGAAGAGATTTTATGACTTATGAATATAAATATGAATTGTTTTTCTTTTGTAATGTTAGAATAAGGAAAGTCCCAAGAAGCTTGTTGGGACCCCGAGTTTACTTTTGATTTTTAAGATGAGATTCTATAAATTATGAATATAAAGAGAAATAGCATTTATCTGTAATAATTAAACAAGATATAATTTATAAAATCATATTGTAAATTTATTTCGAAGATTAAATCTAATGTTTCAAGGCCTTGGCAAACTAAGCCTTTGTTTTATTTGTATTATTTGTTATTCTAGTAATTTCTAAGTTTTAGTTCATATTAATTAAATACATTTTCTCTCGCATAAACGTAATTTTATGAGCTATTGTCTGCCGCACACACTACTGGCGCAGTTCATGTGGCTGCTGCTGTTATTTACTGTTATTTGTTTAGCCGGGGATCCTGTTTATTTTTGGGCTTATTTGTTGCCATTGTTGGCTGTCATTGTTATGCCCCTCCCAGTTCGTCGGTACCGGGGCCAGTCGCAATACTAGGTCCTGGTCACTGGCCAGTGGTGGATGGTCTATGGGCCACTCGGTTGACCAGTTAGTGCCGTCGCAAAATGAAATATTCAAGTGCGCATTAAGCCCGCATGCCCCAGTTCCGCTGTCCATGTCCTGCTTGCAGCTGGAGTTGTTCCTGCAGCAGTTGCAGTTGCCGTTGCCGTTGCAGTTGCCATTGCAGGATCTGCTGCAGGACCTGGTGCATCAGGGGCCTTTGGTAATTGCGTATTTACCACAGGAGTCTGCATGCGGCTGGGCTGGAAATTGCACTAGCAATGATTTTTGCCCTCTCTCGGCCACGTCCACTCGGCGCATATGTTGATTTCAATTGATTCTTGCTTTGTGGCTGCTGCCTTGCTGGTTTCAATTTTGGTTTGGTTACACAATGCCCCAACGCTGGGGCATCTTCCAGCTCCGTGCTCCGTGCTCTGTGCTCCACAAAGGCATATTATAAATGCCAAACAGTCCAGACTGGCTTCAATTGGCTTAAATGGACAGCCATTAAAAGTTCCAGCAATTGTTGTTCACTTTTCCTTTTATCTGCAACAGTTTCAAGATTTTCCATATCCTCCGGCACGCTGCCAGTTGTTGGCCAAAAGGTGAAATCGGATTTCGATTTCGGGCAAATGCTCTCCAGGCACCCAAATGGCAGAAATATGGCAAAGTAATTGAGATCGAAGCATTCACTTGATAATCTTGGATTTTAAATGCTTCGAATAATTCCGTGTTAGGAATTTTAGCCAAGAGAATTTCTGCAGAAACAGGTTTATTGTTTTGAGTTATTTTAGGTGTTCCTTACTTAATTGTTGATACCCTAAGTATTACTGCTTTTATTTTATTATCAATTTTTAAAGGCAAAAGCTACCTTTTTTCCTTATAAATAAGTATAAAACATTGTTCTCTACAATTAAAAAATAAACAACTTATAAAAAAATATAAGAAATTCAGGCATCCTATTCGATTTAAAAAATAAATATTCAACTATTTTCAATTAGTAAAGCCCAGGTACATAAATATCTTTAAATAAGATCCAAACGAGTTTCATTTTTTTCCGGAACACTTTTTGTGAGGATATAAAACATAAAACTAACTATGCCCGTTTGAACAATAAATAAATGAAGCTTTGTTAGTATTTTTTTTTTTGTGGGAACTGCTGTTCAGCTCTCGAAACTTTTTGCACATAGCACCATAAGCGGGAGTTATGCGCAATTACTCGGAAGCAAAGTTAACTTTTTTCCACTTTCGAGGGATTTTGTGGTCATCTGCATGGGATAGCTCTAGGGCCAAAGTTGTTAACAAACAAAAAATCATGCAACTTAATGATGCCTTTGGTCAATCAGAAAACAATTGAATGCGGTGGCGACTTAACTACCTTTGGTTACCCCTTTTTGCCAAGAAAGGCAGGACATTACGGGGCAAACATTAAACTTTCATTAGTGCAAATAAACACAATTAAGTTGAAGGAGCTTACAAAGGCTTTTGGCCTGCTAAATGTTTTCCTATGCAAATTGAAATAGTTGGCGAAAATGTACTAAGTGGAAACATGTAATGGATGTGGGCGGCACGGGGCTGGAAAAGTGAGCGGGATGGAGGTGGTTGTGCATATTTGGGTTGCAACTTTCAGGCGGGGAGGAAGAACGGCAACTGACTGCATTATATGGGATGCCAAAGGAATATATTTCAGTTCTGGCATCTGTTGATGTTTATTAATTGTTGGAGAATTTAAGCAGAGCAATTTTCAGACTGCTAAAGGAACTGGTTCTATTTGAACAACCAAATAGGGATGGGCTTTTGTAGAAGATAATTATTATTATGGAATGGTAAACTGAACCATTTAACGTAGCTTATATTATAAATAAATTATAATTAAATATAAGTTACATTTAATTAATGATTGCCTAATGAAAATATATTATTAAAATTAAATTAAGTTACGTTTTGACTGAAAAAGTAGCATTAAAATTTAAAGATAAAGGAATGAGAAGCGCAGAGAAGGGCTCTGAGTTCAAAGTATGAGAAGCGCAGAGAACGGTTTTAGTATATTATTTGAGAAGCGCAAAGAAAGGCTCTTATTTATAGGTAGAATACCAAATAAAAGTAGTCTTGTGGCCGTAATACCCGTTCGATCATTTTGTAATTTAAACTAGCAAGGGGAACCATTTTCCGATTTAAAGCCCCTTTTATATTATAAATATTCATGATAAATCCCCTCTAACTCCCAATTAAAGGACAATGCAGTGGCATTAGACTGCATAAAAAAATGGGAAGGTTTAGAGAAAATCTCGCCAGGGATTATTGATGGACGAGTGGCTCCATTTTCATCGAAGCACTGATTCCATTGTAGCGTAAAATCCGAGGGCACAACTAACCAGCGAACTGCCAGAAATATTGCTTCCTTTTTTTATGAGTCCTCTCCTTTTGGATTTCTGCTACGACAGCCACATTATGGGAAGTTCGGTGCCGGTGCCAGTGCCGGTCTGCTTATCGAATCGAACATTTTGTTTAATTGAAGTATTCGAATTTCTTCGCAGTTGACTGAACAAATCTAACGACGTTGGTTGGACCGCAACAATGGCGAAATGCCATCGGGGGATAGTTTCGCCTCGGCTGTAATTGGAAATCAGCGGCGTTGCAACAATATAAATTTATAAATATTGATGGAAACTCCTCCTACATATACATATTTATCAAATAATAATGGGACAGAGCAGCATGGCATTCCTGCTCGTTTGCCACTTTCCGCTAAGTAGTTTACTTTGCTTTCGGCCATAATTGAAATGCCAATGCTGTGAAGTGTGAAGTGTTTGCACTGCGCAGCATTCAGGATCTCTCTCCCATTTCGGAGTTGTGAGGGGTATATTCCGATTGCGACTAGCTGGGAAAATGTATTTTCCATTCAAATGGACGACCACCGACTAGGAGCAATCAATCAAATTTCGTTGACACACATGAAGGCTGTAATTGAATAGCCTTGAATATTTTATACAAATGTTGTGGTCTTTTTAAAGGGAAGGATAGCATGCTGAATAAAAGAAAATGAAGTGGAAAATTGCCAAATCCATTTAAATAATCCCCTAAAAGGTTTAAGATATCTAAATTAAATTTTCTGTAATCTCTTAATGGTTTTATTTTATTTTGTATTTCCTTTAGATTTATTTATTCACTTAGTTTATTTTTTTCCTGTGATTTTAAATAATAAAAGATACAGAAAATACAAATTTGTTACGCCCCCTCAGCAAGGGCACTGATACAGCTTGCGTTGCCCTCTAATTCCCAAGTCCTTATTCTGAAGTCTTACCCACTTTAGGTACTCCCTTATTCGTATCAAACCAAGTTACAGTTGCATTGCTCTATATATTTCTACTAAGAACTCGACTGCATTATAAATGGCATTCATTGTCGCTGACTTCGCTCCTGCTCCTGGCTCCTTGCTCTTGCCTCCGCTTGTCTGCGTTTCTTACCAACTCAACTTGGCCATTTTCCTTCGGCATTTTCCACCGCTATTTCGCTCGCTGTTTCTTTTTTTTTCTTCCTAGTTATTCCTTTTTTTTTGTATCGCATTGCAGTTGCATCAAGTAGAAAAACCAATTTGCAGCTATCAAAACGAAGCTGCGAATGCGGAGCGGAGTGGGCAAAGTGGCAGCGATTGATCGATTTGTTGTCTGCCGGCTGATGTTTGCGAAGCTTTTCAAGTTGGCGGGGGAAATTAACGCGAATACGACGTATAATTGCGAACGGTAATAAGCGTGGAGAGCAGAGATTATGGGACTCCACTTGACCGGGATTATGGCCATTCGAACTCATATCCTTTTATACGTTCAATCATATCTTGATCGACTCGTGGGTATTTTTATAGGCTTTTCTGCTTAAAACTTAGATAGGAATTTGCCAGCCCTTATCACATCCTTGATTATTTTCCTGAATCAGATATATCCTTTAATTCGTAGTGTAAACCAACTGCGGTTTTTCTTGCGTGAAACTTATGACCGCATAAAGCTCAAAGACAAATGCACAGATTGAAGTCGATAGCACTTGATTAACGTGTGTGATGGGTTGGCTTTCGGTGGGGTTTCAGGTGGGCTCTCGGGGATTACTTCCCTCTGTAAGAGTAAGAGTAAGAGAGCTATGCAAATGAGCGCCCACGCACACGGGGAAGGGTGCGAAGGACTGCTAATGAAGGCGGCGACGAAGAAACCGGCAAAACGCCAGCGCACAATCACCATCGGAATCACGAAGGCAAATAAGCAAACAAGCCGCCAGGTGAGTCAGCCTTTTCAGGTGTTTCGCCTTTTGCCTCTCGCCTGCTAGGATAATGTTCAGGTGTTCGTTCGAAGGCGATTTCGGATCAGGGGTGCGGCGGCTGTGGGCTGAGAGTTTTGTTTGCCGTTTAGCTTATCGCTGCTTAGCTTAATTAAAGCGCTTGACGTTTCGCCAATTGCCAGTTGGCTTTGATTTCTCGGTCAGTTAGCAGGTGCGCTTTATGTTCGTGTGTGTCCTGGAATGCTTCACATACCTGCACGGGGAAAAACATGGATTCTTTTTGCATAAAAACAATCATTTTTTAAGATATTAAATTGATATTGCATGCCTGGGAATTCAATAAAGCCTTGAGGTTATTTTTATACCTCTGTCAATTGTACTTTATATTTAGCATTTCTAGTATACAGTGGGAACGTACTGTTATGTAATGTTATCTAGTGTGTACTTGTTATATATTGATAGTATTTAGTATTTAGTATCGTACTTAGTATTTTAGTATTTAGTATGGATAGCACGATAAAGATCTCGATGAAGCGCCGCCAACTTCACTCAATACAATAGCAAAGAGAATGAAAAAAATGAGCAAGATTATAAAAATACAATAATTTACAATCGGTAATTTTTTTCGAAGAATGATTATAAGTTATAATAATTAAGGAACAAACAAGGCTGAATATTATTTAATTTGCTAAATTCAAAGCCCTTTAAAAGGATTTAGCATCGGGAAAGCGACATAAATTAAATAAAGGAAAATAAGTGCTACATTTTCCTATTAAAAAATGTTAAACATGACTTTTTTTGTTATTTTATATTATTTTTTCCGAGTGCTTGTTTCACCTAGATTTCCATGCTTCGCCGTGTGATAAATATCACCCCAGCTAGGTGTGTTTTTTTTCGACGAGGTTAATTAGTTTCGCTCGCATACGTACTCGTATCTCTGCATTTATTTATTCCGCATTCATGGCATACTTTGCTGCGCTGCCTGTCTATTTTTTGAAACGGAATTTCCATTCAGGCGCAGCTCCGGGCATTGTTGTTGATCTGAATGATGGAGCGATGGAGCTGCGATGAAGCGACGGAGCAGACAGACATCCGACTGGCCTCTTTTCGGCTTGGCTTTGTAATGCGACCAGACAAATACAGTGGGCCATAGAGTATCATTAATAAAAATAATGCCACAAGAAGAATGGGGGCCTCACACAAAGGGAGGCAGCCGTAGGAGCAGCGGCAACAAAAACAGCTTTGCAAGTGGCCCGGACTCAAGGATGAGGCCGTGGAGAGGTGGATGTGGCAGCATAACGTCTCTAATTGAATTTCTTATGGTCCATTAACTGTCAGGACCGAAAATCCTCCGGCCAAAGCCAGGGCGAGGACGAGGAGGACCTCGCTCCGACAGATCCAAGACGGCACGGAACTGGAGCGAAGGTGAAGCCCCTGCTGGAGCCAACTGAATGAGTAAGCAAAGAAAACCGTAAACGTGACAGTTTTTAACAATATTTAAGATGTCAGCATGATATATCGTTTAATTTATGTATTGTGGGCGTACAAGTGGGCGTTCCATCGCCTGCTCCCCTCTACGGCTCCGGCATCAATGGAAGACCAAGTGGAAAATTTAATAAAAACATTTTGCAAGCATTTTCGACGGACAGACAGGGAGGGGCTTAAGCATGAAAATGTAATTAGAATGAAGCCTGAGTGGAGCGGACAGGCGATGGCCATGGTAAACAGGAACAGGAACAGAAACAGGAACAGGATCTCCCGCATTCCATAATAATAAATAACATTAATCAGCAGATAAAACAAATAGAGGGGACATGCCGGCACTCGTTTAGCTACCGATTTGCATAGTTTCTGCAATATACTTCTATATATATATATATCCCATTTTCGCTTCCGCAATTTTCCAACCTGGCGGAAACTGCAGTGCAAGGAGCTGGAAAAACCAGGACTCGCAGAGTTCGCCTCCTCCTTGGCGGAAAACTAGCAGAGGCGCAGGTCGACAGGACTCTGGCTCGGGCTTCCTCTTCCTGTTTATGCTGACTGAATTATTTATGCAAATATTCGCCGGCTGGCGACGACCTTAAAGGCACTTTAAGGCACCTCGTCCTCGTCCCGATATATTTGTGAATGAGTTTCAGGCAAGTGTTACGCTCCAATGGCTTCGAATGGCCTGGGAAATGTTGAAGGCATTTTCATTTAAACTGCAGCTGGCCGCCTAATCCTCACCTAGGCAACCATGTTTCGAGGTTTGCAGCGCATTTCCATTTTCATTGCCTCTTTTCCGACTCCCGCTTACATTCGCATTTCTATTCCCATTGATTTTCATCCTGTTTTCCCGGTTTTTTTCTTTCATTTTCATTTCCATTCCCTTTTTCGTGGCTGGCCAGCAATAATGAACCATTATGGCCAATTACGGTGGCAATCTGGTTAGCTTTTAGCGATTTCCATTTACCTGCTGCTTGCCACCAAGCGGCTCGGCCATTCATGCGAATCCCCCGGAATCTCAGTCCCTGGCCGGCCGCGGCTCACGTGGCGTATGCGTAATGTGATCCGAGCCCGGCGTGACAGACACCGCAAATTTGTAGCCATCTTGCCGCTTAGAGTTGCATAATTAGGGTGTCGCTGCAGGCTCCCTTCGATTGCGATTCCTTTGGGCAGGGCAGGGACGGGGAAGGGGCTTATTGCAAATCCCGTCTACTAGTTGCGCCCACAGCAAACGTCCAATTCCAGGCACGTACGTACATCTCCCCTAGCAACTCTCCGGGCTCTGGCTCCACAATGTCAATGCCAGCGAGGGATCTGTGATGCCAACTAAGGGTCTACCTAATATAGCCATGATGAGGATTAAGAGAAGAGGAGATATTGGTTATTAGGTGTTGATAGAACAGTGGGGAAATAAAAGGTGTTTAAGTAAAAATAATTAACATGAAAAAATGTTTAGAAAATTGGAAAACAACCTAATCTAATGAATATTATTTCTTGACCCAAAAAAAGATCAACCAATAAGAAATTGATTTGATAAATATAATAGATTTTTATATCTTTATACTACAATATTTTTACCACTTAAAAGAGTTCTTAAAGTACAGTAAACCTCTTTAAAAATTTACAGAAACGTAGCCACATAAATTCCAATATTTAAGCTAATATTAAAAATCTAAAAATATATTAAGATTAAAAGTAAACATTTTGGAAACACTGATCGCTCCTCGAAGTGCGAGGGAATGGACAGCTTACCCGGGGGACCGCACCCTGGGGCACAGTTAATAATAATTGCTGGCCTGGCATTGAACATGAACCTTCATCAGGTCGGCGGATTACTCGGGTGGCCGTTTGCTAAAATTGTCACGTCGTCGCAAGTCTAGCGAAATAAATATATAAAGGTGTCAGGCTCGGGTCACTGGCCCAGCGCCCATCGTCCAATAAAGTTGAGTTTTAAAATTAAGCCCCCCCGGCCAGAGATGAGGCTGGATGAGTTGTTTACCAACTCAATCCCTAATGAGAGAGGGTCGGGGTTTAATAAATTATTGCCTGTGGATTCTTTCTTGACTTGGTTTTTTTCGCACTCCATCGGCGAGATGAAAGGGCATTGCGGAAAAGGTTAAATGTGTTGATTGTGCAGAATTGCTGGGGTCACGATGCGAGTGCCAAGTTTGGCTGGAACAAATGCAATTTCCTCGTGGCAATCAGCCATGAGTTCAGCCAAAAGCATACGCACTTAATTAATTTCAATTAGCTAGACACACACAAGAGTCCCTACCCTCTCCCCCTAACTATATATTTTTTCTTCTCCATTTTTCTGGGCGAAAACTAATTTCCTATTTTTCTTTGCAGTTTGTTTGTGTTGGAAGCGACGACTCGTGCCTTTCATATGAAAATTCCAAGCGATGTATGGCAGGGTTGCTCCTTTGTGCCTTTTATTTATAATAAGTTCTGGGAAAAGGATCCTATGATCCTATGAGATATGAAATGAACTGAAAGTGAGTCTGCAGTAGGATAAATTAATTCATTAGGCAATGGGTTACTTTTTTTATCAATTAATTTCTATCTACTATTCTATTTTTGGTTTTACTCACACAGAAAAATCTTTATTTGATGATTGAATGGTTGTTTTTCATCATTTTCCATTTTCTTTATTTTATATATATATTTAAAAGAGGTTTGTAGTTCAGAGAAAACCCTTTATGGAGCCCAACATGTGTGAATGTCTGCCACAGCCTCAGTTTCAGTCTCAGCCTCGATATTCCCCAGGAGACGACGTCGTCCTGGCTTATTTTTATGTGCAAACAAATAACTCTGTGGCTACAGCAGACACTTCCTTCGTTGCCAGAAAGGAGTCCCGCCAGGACTCGCTCTCGCTCCACTTTCTCCCCGGTTACAAGTGCAATAAACTTGCCACTGACTTTGATTGACAGCTCTGGGGTTTCAACTCACCAAAGTCAACGCCAACGGCAACGGGCAACGGCATGGGGCCAAGGCAAGCAACAAAAATTGGCATTTTCATTCAATTTAAATGCATTAAATAAATACCTGTTCCACGGGGCGAGTACTTTCACATGTACATATAGAATTTGAATTAAATTTTCCCATATCGCAAAGAGAGAGAGCTGGAATTCCTTGTAGAATATGCACGAGTATATGCTGATAACGAAATTCTTTGGAATTCAATATTAATGCTTCTGTCAGACCAAGGCAAGGCGATATGGTAATAAATCTTTATGGATGAAAGGAATAAGAAAGCACTTAGTGGAGTTATTAAATATATCTTCATTTGAAGCTCAAATCAATTAAGTGCTTTAATCCTGACATTAAATTAAACTGCCTTAAATTATACTATAATTATGCAGTATACACTCTTCATTCGGTGAATCATAGTTTCTGTCACAACAAGTCCCTTGATTCAGTTTGCGCTTCATTCATGACACACCCGAAATCATAATCAGTTCTCGACTGCCTACAACCCTATGTTAATATGCAAATTATAATTATAGCTCCTGCTTCCCCCAACCTCCACTTGGATGGTTGCATCAAAATTCAGGAATAACTGAAATAGAGCTGAAATTGCATGTTTACGTTATGCAAATTTTGCCCTCTAATGCCAAACGCGTTCGAACTTCTGAGAATACAACAAATGCTGTGTAATTTTCATTGTTTATGTGCGGAAAGGGCCAAGGGTTATGCCGATGCGGATGTATCCTGTGTACGAGTATGGAGAACCAGGATCAGCTGCCGTCAATTCCGCTTTCATGAATAAAATATGAATTTCCGCTCTACACTTACATGTTGCATTGGGATATGAGAAATTTGCTGAGTTTTTGAAAAGCGAACATCCTTAATTACTCATCTGGTCTATGAAGCGGCTAATTGCATTTCCATAGCTCATCTTGGGCTCTTTCTGGTTGGAGATACAAATCAAGATGAATTCGCAACTCTTCGAGGTCAGCTAGAGTGTTATAATACCCTGCATTTGCTGCTTACATGGGTATATTGGTTTTGTATATATATAAAATAAAGAATATATATAAATAGATATTATAGGTATGTTTGTGGGAAATAGGAAATGTTTTTTCTAAGATAATTTTTTTTTTTTTTTTATTATTTAAATAATGCAAATTTGATGTCTTAGTTTCATTTAAAATATTTTGGTTTTGCAATTATGAAATTATCGATATTTTTCATGGAATGCAATTAAAACATTTTATTACGACTGCTTTGATATGTTATTTTATAAATATATAACTACCGATATTTGTTATGCTATGCATAAATTTTATTGCGCTTATTTAGATTTGTTGTTTTATCGATATATCTTTTCGAATTTGTTATTTCGATATTTAAACCTGTTACCGGGTATCTTATAGTCTTGAATCTCGAATCTTTTAGTTGTGTCTCCTTATTTCCCATTGTTAAGTTCAAGAATTTTGTGTGAACTTAGCAAGATTTTGATTAGACAGCAGAGTCTCTCTCAGAGTGTCCTTTAGCCCGAGCATGTGTTGCCATTTGGACGCTTTTAAGGCCATACAAGGCTTGTCTAATCTATTTGTAGAAGGCTATAGGTGTCCAGCTTGTGTTCATTCCTGCAAATGGAAATATACAATTAATTATGTCATATTTTAGATCTTGTCCGAGATATTTATACCAAGTCCAAGGAACTGCAATGGCTACAAGTCCCCGGCCCAAGTCCCCGGACCGAACTCGACTCGACAACAATTGCAATCGCATCAAGAGCCACTCAAAGTTCAGAAGTTGGTCAAGCCTTTTGCAAATAAATTCCCTCACCGTCCGGCACCGCAGCTCCGCCCACGAAAGCCATTCATCTGCGGCAGTTGGCTGGTTTATTACTTATTCAACTTTGCCCCCTTCCTGGGCCTGGGCCCTGGGGCCCGGGGCTCCATTCAGGCTCGATGCGCAGAAAAGTTTTCATTAACCGGTCTAGGGCCAGGTAAGTGTTCTAATTGTTCGAATGAGAATGCTGCACATTTTCGCCAGAGCACCGCGCCACTCTGGGCCAAGTGTTTAAATTGGATTCTTGGCCAATTCTGAGCACTGTTAAAGGATGTTGCAAATATGGAAGGACTTGCGGACCTACGCAAAAGATTGAGGCCAATAATTAAATTATATTTTGGAAGTCAGAGCTAATGAACTACTTAACTAAAAACATTGATTAGAAATTAACATATTAAATTGTCCTGTGTGACTTGCGCATTAAATTATACATTTTATACTTGTAGCGTTAGAAAGAACTTTAAATTAAATTAAGCCAAGCAGTCTGGCAAGTTCTTGATAAATAGAAAATAAGGAAATGACTAGTTAGGTAAGGTTATTTTTTTGATAAATGTGACTAGCGCATTAAATTATAAGATTTATACTTGTAGCGTTAGGAACAAATTTAAATAAAAAATAGAATTATAGGCTCTTGTTCTTTTTAATTAATTTTTATTTCGCACCAAAAGTCTATTTTCCACAAACGCCGCTCAGACAATTAGTGATCGCAGATCCCGGACAAGTAGTGATCGCAGATCCCTCTTGTTCTCCTATCGATCTCTTTTCTTAACATTAATCGATAGTATCGGTGTACAATGGTTTTAAGATATATTGTTTACACTTCTGTTACATTCTATGTTATGTTTATATATGGTGTTCCTACTATGTTCCTACAGAATTAAATTAAGCCAAGCAGTCTGGCAAGTTTTTGATAATACTTGTAGCGTTAGGAAGAACCTAAAATTAAATTAAATTAAATTAAGCCAAGCAGTCTGGAAAGTTCCTGCGGGCCAATCACCAATGTGTCAACTGTGGCAACGTAAGTAATTTAACGAAAGAATTACTTCTTATAAACATCTCAAGTTGCAAAATTAAAATTAAATATGTGAAGTGAATAGATAATAGATAGATAACTTAAAAAAAAAAACAAATAAAAATGAAAAACAAAAAAAATAAAATAAAATAAATTAAATAAGGCTGACCTGCTCGAGGAGACGAGGCAGGGATTACTGAAATTAATATGGAATGTTTTCTCCTCGGCAACTTCGATAGAGTTGCCAAATGTGAAAAAAAGAGGATTTCGACAGGTTTTCCGTCAGTTACTGTTTGGCAGTGTTGCCACTTATTGTCAAAGACTACAGTTAATCGATATTATGTCACTTAATCGATAATCACTACTTAATCGATTTTAATCAACACAATATTTATCGAATGAAGTACGAAATTAACTTGCATTTATTAATTAATACTTTCCTGTTAAAGGCCTTCATAATATAAATCCGAAATAAAAAGACTAACTTTTAAATATTATATTCGATTAGCAAACAAGGCTGACTGTTAAAGGTAAGTAATTAAAAAATTGTTGGCATTGATGACAATAATCGAATTAATTGGTGAATCCAAAGTCAACTTTGAAATACATGGCCGGGGCGCAGGAATCGCTGGCGGATTGTAATTCGGCCGGCATTTATTTAATTTATGCAAACAATTAATTATGTAGCTGCACGTTTGCAATTTCATTAAATGCGCGTTTATTAATGTCAACAACAACAGCAACAATAACAACAATCCCAACAAGCAGCAATAAGCAACAACAAGAACAACCGGGCAGCAACGTGAGCAACTCGAGAGCGCATAATTAATGCCATAAAATGCGAATAATTTTCCAAATCTACGGAAAACATTGTGGGGTGGCGGCAGGGAGTTTTGGGGCGGGGTCAGGTGACTGAGTAATAAATTCCCCCGGGGCATATGTACCCCGAGAGTGTGTGTGTTTTGCAAAGGATTTAAGATTTAAGCCTCGCGCTTTATTAATTTTCATATTGCATATATCAAGGCGACGCGCCTGGCCCACATAAATCACGCACATTAATAACTGTTTTTCACTCGTTTTAATTTAAATAGCCAAGTTAAACAATTTGCATTTGTTGCAATCATAAAGCACTTGCTCGGGACATAGCAACAGCTGCAAATAAATACATTAAATCCGAAAATGTTTCTCCGACAAGGTCATCCATCCACCAGGCGGCGGCGAGGTGGAAAAAGGATGGGATGGGATTTTTCTCTCAGGGAAACAATAAAATAAACAAAAGGTCGTTGCCGGCATTTGAAAAGGCTAAATTTGATTTGTATCCATGGCAATAAAAATATTACATTTTAAAGGGCAGACAATGAAAAAGCAATTTGGACAAGAAAGAACACAAAGAAGGACCCACTGCGGTTTTGCATTTCAATAACCTTTGTGCAAAGAAAATACTTAAAGAGCTATAAAGATTCTAGGAAAAATAAGACTAGTTGAGGGAGGCAATTATGCTTAATATTAGCTAGTTATTATTACTTTGGTTGGCTAACTGGCAGTTTATTGTGCATTAAAAGGAGCATCGATTTTAACTTTAACAATTGCAAATATTTCCATTTATTTTATTTTATTGACACCTGCAAAACGAAATGTTTTTCGTAAAAATTCGGTCACGATAAACGAGGACAGGAAAAGGGTATATTAAATTAATTTATGGTTCAGTTACATCTGTTAAAATTCCATTCCAGGTATATATTTATATATGAACATATTTTTGTATGAAAGGCAATAAGCTTTAAACAATATTTCAGAATATTTCTGATATTTAAACAATATTTTAAGGATATTTACTTTTATTTTTTATATTTAAAGAATATTTTGTATGGTTTATTTGCAAGAATAATTCTAGTTCTCAATCTAGATTTTTCAGATTCTTAAACCTTAATAAAATAAACCTTAAATATATAAAAAAAAACCTTTCACAAATTTGTGGGAAATGTATTTAAAACGTTGAGTAGATGTTGTGCTTCTTATTCTGACTTATACAAAAATGGACAAAAAAACCTTAAAAACCCTTTTCAACAACAAAGCTAAAAATTGAATCAGTTTTTTCCAAGCCATTGACGTAAAACAAACTTTTTCCTAAAACTAAACAATAAATCGAATTTCACAACAATTCCTACATACAAAAAAATAGTCCTTAAAATCCTGTTATTGGAATAAAGTTGAAGTAAAGTATTTGGAACTATTTCTGTGTCCAATTTCCCATTCAATTTGCAACTTTTGGCATACTGAAACCCACATTTAACTGCATTTTTTCAGCATTAATGAATTAAAATGCCTTTGACGCGTAATTAAATGCCAATGATAAAATGCGAAGCGTGTGCCTCAAGCACATTTTTTATTTAACTTCCAGCAGCCACCGTGCTGACCCCGAGGGTGGCGCAATTTAAATCAAGTTGACCGCAAGATTTCACAGTGAATTATACACCGTGGGAGGTGGAGTTACTTAGCGCAGTTCCGAGAAATCTAAGAAATCCAAACCTCACGCCCTGGACAGCATCCTCCTCATGCTCATTCTGCCCGTTTGAGATCCGTTCGGGGAGCCAACAGTCGTGCCGTTTACATGCTGGAAGCATTAAATTAGTACACCCCGAAGTACACCTCGGATTGTAATAGAGATTTAGGGCGGACAATAAAGCGACTGGCAGTGACATCAAAAGAGATTGCTCCCCAGATGCTGTTCCAAGGAGAGTCACTGCCAGGGAGAAGCTGCTACGGATTTAAGTATGCTGTCCATCAAAGTGAGCCGTAAAAGTTTTTGGCAACATGTGATGAGATGATGGCTGCCGGGGCTAATTACGCGGATGCCTAATGAAAAGTCCAACACTCATGGCTCCAAAAAAAATACAAAAATAAGAAACTTTCCCTTTGCATGCGTGCGGCAAGTTTTTAATTAAATAAAGTCGCTGCCATTTGTTGTACTTTTTTTAGCCTTGTCTGGGCCAGAAGTTTTGGTCCGGCAATGCGTTTGTGCAACTAAAAACTTCCTGCAACTTGGAATAAAGTCGGCCAAAGTTTAAGTTCCATGTTGCAGCGCGCTCTCCTTCTCCTTCTCCTCGGTCTGAGAATCGCAATGGAACTGGGATTAACTTTAGTGTACTTCATCAAAATGCAAACATTTGAGGGGCGGCGGCAAACTAATAACAGAATATAAACAATTTGTGGCCGCCCAAAAATCTTCCATTTTCGGGGGCTCTTTTTTCCACAGGTGCACGCGGAGCGGGGCGGGGCGGGGAGGTGGGCTTGAAAAGATAGGTAAACAAAATCACGTTGGGTAAATATTATTTCGTTTGCTCCTCGACTCATGAGTCCCGTCGTCAGCGTCAGCGTCGCCTTTCCCGCCTCGGGGGGATTTGCCGGACTTGTTTTCGCTTTTATTAGAAAACAAATTTAAATTTTAATATTTTCTGTGTGTCTCTCTGCTGCTGTCAGTCTGCCAACAAATAATGATGAAAACGCAAACCCGGTGGGACAAAAAATAATAATAAAATTGAAAGGGAAAGGGAAAGGGAAAGGGAAAAGTTGATAATAATAACAGAATAGAATATACTCGTTGCTCGTTGTAAACTTGATAACTTGCTAACGGAATTGCCCAAATTATTGTAAATTCAGCAATCGGATTTCGTGTGCATAAGCCAGAAATCATAGACGAGCATTTTTATGTCATGTCAATAAGTTTGGCCAAGCACGTTCAGCCAACGCCAGCTCCCATCCACCCCCACTTAACCCTCTCAACCCTTTAAACCCACTCACCCCCCTCAAATTGACAATGCGTAGAACGTACAATATTTTGTCGTATTGTCGATTTTTGCTCAACTTCGTCCTGCGAAGTACGAGGACTTCATCCTTGTATTTATGTGTGTGTGTGTCAGTGTGCAGTAGGGACATCTTACTGTCCAGCAGCCATGAGTTATATTTGGGAATGCCAGCTTGGAAATCCTGTCAAGCAGCTGTCAGAACGGTTTGCGAACGCTGTTTTCCACTCCTGCCCCAGCATTTTCACCACTGCATCGCAGAGTCCTTGCATCCCATCCTGATGCTGCATTCAATTGTCACTTGGATTTCCGGGCACACGTGTGTGCTCTGTGCTCTGCGCTCAATCTTCAGTTTTATCAGGCAGACGCAAATATGCTCGAAAATGGCAAGCAAAAATGTTAGACAAAAAATTCATTGCTAATGCCGAGACTGATGACAGATTGCCAACTCGAAATGCAAATTTGTGGGACATAAAGACCAGGACCAGCCCTGACTTTCGATACCGAATTGTATGGCAGAGTGTGACAGGGGAAAAAAAAGGAGCAAAGCGCCTGCAACTCTTCAGAAAACTTGTAGAGAGTTATTGCAAAAAAGGAATCTTAAAGGCAAACTCTGATTTCTCTGTTGAAATATAAAAAAAATAGGAAAAGGGAAGGGTAAATGAGTTTACATTCTATGTAAGAAACGATTTTAAAGAGTTTCAGCAATAATAAATAATAAATAAATAATTAATCAAAATGAGAAAAAATGCTTCGAAATCGTTCAGAACTATGCCCAAAAAATGAAAGAAAAACTATTTCCTCTCACTAATTATACAGAATATTTGTAGAAATATTTTTACAAATGAAACTTGCATCAGCTGCACCTTTTCCAACCACATTTGCATGTCAAATACAAAAACCACTTGGACTTGCACAGATAAAATCTCATCACAGACACAAAGAGTTCGCTCTGCGTAAGATTATCCCAGCTAGGAGTCGCTTAAAGGCAACATGTCCCACAAAACCATGGCCATAGCCATATCCAACCCTTGCCCTTGGGTTAGACAGGGAACCATTTCTGAATGTAGCCAGCCCAAAGCTCAATGCACTAAGCGTATTACACATACGCATCGTTGACGTGGCTGCTGCCCCTTGAGGAAAGGCTGAGAATAACACATTCGCTTTGACTCTGTTTGGGTTTCTGCTTCTGCTTCTGCTTCGACTCCCCAATGTCACGACATTCACTTAAATGGGTTTCATTCGTAAAGCACGCTCATACAGAACTAATGCCCATGTAAAATGCTTTGAGGCTGTAAATTTCTTTGCAAGTGCAGCGTGGAAAAGTGGGAGAGGGCGTGCCAAGCATCCTCTAAGCTGGGGAAAATCCTTGCCGCCTTACTTTCACTTTGATTGCCGTTCAAAATGCCGTTCGTTCGTTCGTTTGGCGAACGAAGTGCCAAACTGTGAAGCTCAACTCAAAATGTTGCTACAATTAAGACAGACATTCGCCGAAAGAGTGAGGAGAAGGCGAACATCTGGCTTGGGGCTTGTAAGCTCGCCTTGAGCTCCATTTGAGGGCGGCCCCTGCCCCTTCCTGCTCTCCTTTCCTGCTCCTTCGGCTTGAGTAATTTAAAACTCGATGGCAGTTGACTGTTAATTTTAGTTCTCCCCGAAGTTTTCCCTTAAATATTTTATACGCTCGGTCGACCAGCGCCGCTGCTGCTGGTTGCTGGCTCTTAGTTGGGAGTTAAAAGTCCGGGCCATAGATATAGTCCGGGGCTTCCTTCATAAATCAGCCGCTTCAGACGGTTTGTAGTTCACGGCAAGCAACAAATTGTCGGTCTCTGCGGCCAGTTGATAAATATGCCCGACCGTTCTGGGCCCCACTGTGCCGAGTGCCACGGATATCTGCGGAGCGGGACATGTGCCGCCTTAATTATGGCAAAACTTCCTTCCTGACATCGAGCATCAATTTGGTGCCCGGTTCTTCGTTTGTCACACGATCCCCGCCTCGATGTTGGCTTCTTTTACATATAAAAAAAAATAGTAATGGGTTTTTGGGGTTGGAAAATAAAAATTCTATAACTTTCTATAAGTTCTTGTAAGAAACTTTTAGAAATCAAGGAAAACTTAATGATTTTTCTACATAGTTTTAATATTTTAAAGGGAATATTTAACTAACAGAAGGCTTACTAAATTAACTATCATAAAGTGATAGAGAAACATACTTGAAAGAGTGAAAAGTCTTTTAAAAAATAAAAATAAAAATAAACAGAAATATTTTATGATCTCCTCTATAATTCTTTACTTATGCATTTCCAACACCCCAAAAATATTTTCAGTATCTACCTTACCTTCAACCTGAAAGAATGCCACTTGAAATTTTGGGCGCAAAAGCTTATATCCAAGATTGGAGCGGAAGTGCTGCTCGGCACTTCTCTCTAATGCCGGCGGAAGTGAGCCAGACACAAGGACAGACAGTTGGCAACATAAATTCGGTCAGGTTCGCACAGAAACAAGGCAAGAAGAGGGGCACTGAGAGACAGAGAGAGCCAGAGACTTTGAATTAGTGTGAAAATCGCTGGAAAAGTGGAAAAGCACGCTGCAAGGGCCATGCGGCGGCGGCATTAAGCCTTATGCAGTTCACAGAAGTTAAGAAAAATGCAATTTAAATCATTTTGAGGAGGCTGCAGTGGTGCGCCCTCGATTCGAGTGCTAATTGCCGGAAATAAAAATGAAAATCGCATCCTGTGCTTCAGCTGGCGGAAACGACCACAGCCGCCATTGCCGTTGTCGTCATCGTCGTCGTTCTTTCTGTGAATGAATTTTCAATGCGTCGCGAATTTATTTTCCTTTTGCCTTTTTTTTTCCGCCACGCAGCCCATATTTTCCGCTGTTTTTTGTTGTTTTGGGCGCCTTTTTCTCCCATTATTGTGCAGTTTTCTGCTACGTTTGCTGCCCGCATTTGCTCTGCATAATAAAAATAATAATAATAATAATCAGGGTCGGCAAAGGGTCGAGCGGAGGCTGGGTGTGCTTTGATGGATGCTGCCTGCCGGCTGCTGGATGGCTCCTATTTGTGACCGCCGCCGTCTGGAAGCAATCATCGCCGTCGCCTAATTTATTTCGCTTGTGTTGACTTCTCCTCCTCCCAGTTTGCCCCTGAAAAACTGGGACTCCACTACAGTCGTTCATTCATTTGGTTATGCATAACGCAGAAATCCAACAACATTATTTGCACACGCATAAATGAATCCCGAATGATGGCTTCATTTAATGGCGCAATTGTGTAAATACCCTGTGACCTTCGGGTTTTAAGTTATTTTATTTAATTTTGAATTTAAAAATTTAAGTTCTTGTATTGCTTAAGGGATAATAATGCTAAAAATTGGTCAATATTTCATTAAATTTTAATTACAAATGGAAATTTAAATGAAATAAATGCAATAAGAGAACTCTGCTGTTTTAAGGAAATAATTTAAAATTTAATAAAAAGAAGAAAGCATTCATAATTTGAAGTTATTAATCTATATATATTTCCTTTATTTATCAACGAAAAATTCATCAAATATTGTTTCAGAAACTACATATTGAAATTATTTTAAAAATATGAAATATTTTATAAACCAATTTAGAAGTACATTTAAACTAACCCTTTACATAAATATTAACTCCATTATTTTTAAACATATTTAACAATCCAAAAACAAAAATATAATTTGTATAATATCATTTTTCCAAGAGAATAAATAATTAAATTTATTATAATTATTTTCCCGGAACAACATATACCCCTGGCTACCCCTTTGCCGCCACGGAACCGGAACCTCTTTCCATATTGCGTATACGACGCGTTGCCAAAGCCTTTGGCAATCGACTCGCCTGTTGTGATTGCGTCGGGAGCGAGGGAGGGAGGACTCGCGTCTGGCATTGGCTCTTTGTTTACTCATTGCCTAATTGCATGAATATTTTTGGCTCATGCACAATTTTGTTTATTATTACGGCTTTTTGTTGTCGCTGTTGATTTTTGGCCAAAATACTATTCAAAGGCCAAATGCCCATATATAGTATGTACGTGCTGAGCGACAATTTGAGAGCGCAATTAAATAAAATATTTACACTTCATTTGGCTCAATGTTTGTTGTTAATTAAATATACAAACGCCGTCCGCCATTCGACACAAATCGATTTCAATGTGGGGTCTGGGCTCGACTCCCTAAGCCAAGCTAAGCTTTCCATACAAAGTTAGACGGACGACTGGCAGGACTAGGACGAGTGTATCAGGCAAGTCAAGGGGGAATAAAGCAAAAAATAAGGAGATGTTGGCCTTAGGAACCCTGTGTTGTCCTGTTGACTGCCTTTCAGCTCAAGTCGAGCGAACATCTGAGCTGCCGCCACAGCCAGTTACCAGTCGGTAGTTTCCTACTGCTTTCGACAGCTGTGCTCGGTACCTCGTCCTGCGTCCTTCGTCGCAGTCCCTCGATATCCCGTGTGGCCTGTGTGGAGTGAAACATAAAATGCATTTTCCGCATTAAAAAACTCAACCAGAAGACTCGGCTGACTTACACATGGCCCCCAGGAGCGCAGAGGGCAACAAATTGCTTCTGATTTCTTATTTGGAACGCCTTTTATTTCCTTTTATTTCCCCATTTTCTGATCTATGTGTGTGTGTGTGCGGAATTTTATTTAAATTAATGCCATTAAAGTGTTAAATGCATTGGCAATGCCGCCTGCTACGTGGCTTGAAAAAATACTTGTGCCGGGCCAGAAAAAATAATATAAACTGGAATATAAAATTAACAGGGCGTGAGATGATTTCTGCCGCTGCCACTGCCGCATATAACAACAGATGAATAAAAGCTCGTGCATTTATTCCTCACGTATTTAAGCTAATTTATGTGTAACCTCATTAGAGAGAGAGCGCTCATACGCGTGTGGGCCATAAAATTTACTCATTTTTAATGACTGCTCTTTGTGTGCAGGGGAATTACAAGGGGCCCCAAAACGAAGCGGAATGAAATGAAATGATGATGCACGAAATGATGTTAAAATGCGTGTGTCACCATGGGCCGTCATTTAATTGTTTTTATTTTTTACTTTCACTCTCCTCCATTCCGCATCTGATCAGCATTTTCACTTAATTCCTCAAGAGCTGAACATTTAATGGCATACTTTTCGGGGACGAATTTAAGGCTCTCTCAGATAAGACGGTGCTCTGGAGGCCTGGTGCGATGTGCAGCTGTCTCCGTGTGCGAAAACGTGTCAGCTATTCTCATATATTCGTGTACATATGGAGACTCATACAATGTTCCTTGCTCTGAGACGCCAGCGTTTCTGTGTCAGGACAAAGCCATGCATAAAATATATATAAAAATGGTAAAATGGTGAAATGGTGAAACAAAAATGGAGGAATTGCGTCCAAATGTGCGTAGCAATTCAGCGAGTACATATATCTGAGATATTTACTTGTATAATTCATTACGCGGCTCTTGTGTCTGCAATTCCGCTGGAATTTGTCAGCGAAAAATGTCGGTTAAATGATGCATAGTAACTCTTTTTTGCTTTTATTGTCTAAAAACAAATCAATCAGTGCCAAAGATTTGTCTAAGTGAGGGAATTTAATACTAAATGGGGATTTCTTGTATCAAATATTTAATTAAAGAAAAATGTCGAGGCTATTTTAAGGTAAAAGAAGTAAACACTTAAGACATGGAAATACATAATGAACTTTTTAATTCGAATTAATAGATTTTATTAACAAAACTATAAACTTCTTGAGGTTATGGTATTATGACACTGCTTTCATTCATTGAAGATTATATTTTAACTCATATAAAGGCAAGGTCACACTGTTTTTTTTTAAGTTACAGGTCTGGTAAAATGTACATATATTTCTTAAATATTAAATCAATTGTACAAACTGTAAATATTGTCTTATAAATGTTTCAAATATATTTCACATTTATAAATAAATACATGAAATTGAAATTAATTTTAAAAGCGGCTTAAATTTTTTGTAAAGTGTTTTTATTTTGTAAAAGATTTCTTCATTCATTACAAATTTCCACCCCTCTTAAATTAGAAATTCAGCTTCGTATTTCTTCTTGATATTCTCAACTTTGACTCCAAGTCATGCTTAACTTTTTTTTTTCCCGAGAGGAGCGAAAGTACACGAAAAACTTTCTTCCGCTCAATGTCAGGGCCTAATTGGGCATCTTTGGCTGGATGCTGTTCCCGTTTGCTACACTTGGCCACAGTTTTTCGACTCATTATGCTGGTTAAGTTAACAACAGTGACTCAATTGTGCTGCGGCCCAGCTGCCAGCGCCGAGAACCCATTCCCCGACAACAGCCAAGCCAACTAATTAAGCTTCGATTAACTTTGCCATCGAGAACAATGGCGCACTGAAGCACTATGACAAGCCACAGGATGCCGAAATGCCAGGGCACAGCCACCGAAATCAACGGAATGGTTATGGCCCCAAGGAATCGGCCAGGATATGAGATGTCGATGTCGCTGGCGATGTCGATGTCGATGCCGTTGGAAGGCCGGGCCTAAACAATTGAAACCGTTTTGTAAATAATCGAAATATGGGAAGCGCTTCAAGTGCTTTGGCCCGAACTTTCCCCACCACGCACCAGGCACCAGGCACACGTTGCGGTATCATTTCGTTGAAACTATAGCACTATAACCAGGGCCATAGCCATCGCTATATGGCCTCGAGTGCTTAAAAGTTCAAGATTGTGCAAATTTCAACAATGGAATAAAAGTTTTTCGATGTTAAATGGGAATTAGAGCAAAGCCGGCGGGGAAAGAGAATAAAATAGTGAGAGAGAGCCAAAGAGCAGAAGCCATCATTGTACGGCAATATGGATCCAAAATTAAAACAAAACTTTCAGCCAAACAAAATAACAAATTTTATGCGAAACAGTGAAAATTCATAAAATTCACAAAATAAATATAACCGAGAGAGAATCATAATTTCGTTTAATGAAAACAAACTAAAATTAATAGAGCAATTTCCACGGTTATCAGGTGCATATTTATAATAATTATAGGTTTATATATGGAAATATCGATACTTGAAAGAACGGACACCATTTTTCCCAAATATATTAATATTTAAAATAAAGAAATAAATAAAAATAAAACCTATCAGTCGTGGTAAAAGGTGTGCTATCGATTATGGCATTATGACAATGCATTGTTGGTTTCATTTATTGAAGGTTTCATTGGTGAGCACAAAGAGACAATTATAGATGTTATTTACTTGACATTATTTTCAGTAATGAAGGCATGGCCACACTTTTCATTGCACAAATTTTGGATAAAAGGTTTCATAAAATGCCTTGTGTTTAATAATTATTAATATTTAATAATAAAGAGTTATATATTGATGCTTTTAATTATGTTTATTATTTATTTAATGAAAGTCAAAATGCAGAGTCATAACTCTATAAGATCTAGATCTATAATTATCTAGATCTTGTTTTTATGAAATTGTATAAATATTATATATATCCCAAAAAAACGAATCCAAGACTACGGCTTCAGCTGTTGCTTTGCTTAAAAATCCCCTACTAGCGAGGGATGCCTGTATCGCATTTATTTATTTTAAAAAATCATGAAACATTTTTATTTCTGTTTTGGTTTTTGCATAATGCGAAGTGGGAAAGTTGTCCGATCTCTTTTTTGTCCACGACACTGATGCCAATTTCAATCAATTCAATTAATGCCTCAATTCATGGCTTTATCTCTCTCAGGCCGTAGAAGTGGGAAAAGTGGGAGAAGAGCGGGGGGAAAAGCAAAGAAAAGAAAAAACGTCGAACGGAAATCCCGGACAAACCGCAATGGCCGGCAGCAGACAATGCAAATTGTTCGAGTGCCGTCTCTTTTTCCCAGCTGTATCGCCCTCCTTCTCTCTCTGTGTATCTGTATCTGTGTATCTGTATCTGTGTATCTGTAACTGCGGTTTCCGTTTTGGCTTTTTTCTTTCTCTCTTTCTGTGTGTGTGTGTGTGTTTTTATTGCATGTGAAGTATTTGAAGTATTTGCGAACTACGCTCGAGTGTATTCATTCTCGTTTTAAAAAGAGACAGGGGGCGGAGAGACAGGAGGCCAACGGCAAAAAAAGGGAAAAAGGACTTTAATGTACTCGCAGTTCATTTTGTATTCATGCACTTTACAATTTCTTGTTTCCGATGCAGGCCAAATGCATGGGCAGCCACAATGCCTTGGCCAGGGGACACGACCTCGGAAGCGCACAGGAACAGCAGCAGCAGGAGGAACAGCATCAGCAGGAGGAACAGCATCAGCAGCAGGATCTGCAGGATGTCTGCTCCTTCGGTTTCGTTTGGGTAATCATCTGCTCCTGAGTGCTTGAGTGGTCTTTAAGCTATCTGCTTGCCATGATGGATAGATGGGAGTTGCACCAGACTCCGCTCCAGACTGCGCTCCAGCTGGGGAATATGATTTATGCGAGAGCCCAAAACCAGCCGAGCTCTCATTTTTAGTCAGTATAATAATTTGATAACTCAAAAATATTTATGTTGCACCCTTATGTTATAGTGCAAAGTAACTCTAGACTTCATAAATCAGGCTTTGGCTTTTCTTTTTGAGTTGGAAGCCAACATAACTAGTTGATGAACATCATTGAAATATAATAGCTTACATAATAAAAGCCAGGGATTATTCTGGATAGCCACTACGGTAACTGAATATTATTAAAAATATATTTAAATATTTACCATTTTATTTAGATTTATTTAGCCTGAAAAAAGTCATTCGTTTTAATTAAAGACATATGAGCTTTCAATTAAGTAAGCTTTCGGATTTTTTACCCCAAAATCCTTTATTTAAAATTTCTAAATCAGCAGCTCCTTAATTTATTAATAAAATCTTTAAGAACTTTATGGAATTTAAATAAAATAAACTTGGATATTCATGACTTAAACCAAAAAAACTATTTCCTTTCAGCCTTAAATTCCTTAGACTTCCTATAATAAGGTAACATAAGTAGTTTCCTTTTAAGGAAATATTCTCAACAGTGATTGGAAATGCAGTAAGCCTTGCAAGTGCAATGAAATGCAAATACTACGTAGAGCCCCCTGCAATCAGGCATTCTGGGGCACTCGAATCGAGTTCGGTTTTAAACACATATCCTTACTGACGAAAAAAAAGGGAAACAATGCTCGGCGACCAAGGCAAATATCGAAGAGGAAGCACGTGCTGGCGGCCGGCGACAATCATTACAAGGACGATGAGCATAAACAACACGGCGGCAGCACATAACATCCTGACAGACGGAAGCGCAAACACAGCACTTACACTCACGCGTTGGGGTGTACGTTATTTACATGCCACACTCACACACACAGGCAGAGCACGTGTCGTCCTGTATTTGTGTCACCATTTATAAGGAGGGAGGGATGCATATATGCCATATACCATTTTATGCGACACAAAAATCCGCACATTATGTCAAATGTTTTGTTTGTCCTTTACGTTTGGCGTTGTCAACGCTCGTCCTGGTGCCGGGCAGGACGACTACGTGCCTGTTGAATTGGCGCGCCACGATTCAGATTTAGTTCGCATTTTTACTGGCCAATCGAGCACAAATTAAGCCCGGATCAAGGACAAAGGACTAAGGACCTGCGCCAAAAGCAATCGCTGGCTAAGCACTCCGGCAAGCGACTCCGGACTCCGGACCGCTTTCAAACCTGAAGTTTTTGGCCAGCTTAACTTGCAGTCAAAGTTTTCTCTTTCCTTTTTTTGTATTTTTTTGTTTTTGTGTTCGTTTCCATTTCCAACTGAATTCCAATTCCAGTTGGTAAGAGCAGTAAGCACAATTGGGTCAATACACTGCTGCCAAATCGCTTGTGCTCGAGCCAGGGATTTGTTCGAGGCAGGAAGGGGATTCGGAAACAGATACACTTAAGGATACGAGCTACAGACTAATCTCTGAGCCAGGACTCTTTTTCAAGTTCAAAATCTGTTGCGTTTGCCGATAATTGATGCCCGGAAATTGTTAATTATCATCAAAGTCTGGCTCTCAGCATGCACAGCCCCTTGTAATGGGCTTATTAGTCGCCGCCTGGGCTTTGTGCATTTTACATTTCCACCTGCTCTGGTTAAATCCAAGCATTGAGAGGAGCCCAGGGACTGTTCAATTATACTAATGCCATTTTATCGGCATTACGCATACGCAGTGTGGTGCGTGCAAGCAATGGGAGGCGCTCGTAAAATGCAGAGCAAGCATTAAGATATTATTTGTGGTTTTGCCCCCATCTTCCGGCGAGTGCAATTACTTGCAGAATATATCTTGTTGGAGGCTTTAAGTTTGGACTCTTAAATATGCCAAATATCCAACGAACAATTCCTCTAAGCAACACACGCATTCCTAAACCTCGAAATTCAGGCCGCAAAGTGCCAGACAGATGCTGCGGCTGCTGCCGGCAATAAATCTTGAAGTTCATTAAAAAGTTTATTTATATTTCACCTGCTGGAGAAGAGTCTGGCAAGTGTCAAAGAAATAAAAGCCCCGAATCACCGACAAATCTTTGTTAAGCCCGACCCTGACTGATGGCTTCTCATAAGGAGAGATTTGGCTAAAAAGTTGGACCCAAACAAATTAATGTTTAAACAAAAAACTGCGTAGTAAAGATAGGACAAGCAATTACTAAGTTTTTTTGCAGCTTTAAGTAATAAAAATGAAACCAAAAAGACTATTAATTAGTTGTCAGTTTTGTGAGCTTTTTCAGTGAATATTTTTCGCACTCTCTTAATTAATACTACAAATAATTGACAGCCACATGGGTTTTTCTCTTATCTCTGGCCAAATATGTGCAGCATTCACTGGCTTCATTCAACTAAAACGCGTTTCGCCATTGAGGAGTCAACCGGGACGCCATCAAAAGGAAGCGCTCCAATAAGTTTGAATGGCATCAGGATGAGCTGTGCACTCACACAGACAGATGGGAAAACCAAGGGTATTTGCATGAGATAGTGGATGCGGCTTCGTGTCCTTGTCTTTGTATTCATTAACAATGGGGCGGCGTGGTCTTAATCTGGCATTAATTGGAAATCCAAGTCTGGCAGATAGAGCTGTACAAATAATAACTAGGACTATTGTTTCCATTGTGCCATAATAAATAAATAAAGAATAGCTAAGCCTTTATTCCATAGACATAAATATTTAGGTTTATAATTGTATCTGCGAAAATTTAAGTTTGAATTAATAGAACTATATTATAAAGGAGTTTAAATAACACTCACCTTGTAGTGATTGTTGCTATAGATCCTGTAAAGTATATATAAAACGAGGAAAGCAAGGTAAACAGCGAGAATTATTAGCAGGATAACAATGAAAAGGATCTTCCAGCGTTGATCCACCTTGTGGCGTTCGAGGCTTACATTATAGCGAGAAAACATCTTGGATTAAGCTAAAAATAAAAGAATAAATTTAAAATAATATAAAAAAAAAGTACACAGGCTAAAAATAAATTAACATATTTGTTAGCATTTAGCATTTAGTATTTCGCATTTCGCTTACTCACCTTAAAATATTGTCAACTCCAGGAAACAAGGGACAGCTTCCGAATCCCGGCACATCTCTGATTACCTAACCTCAGGTGCATTCAATCACAGCGCACATCATATGAGGAGCACTCGCCAAAGTCCGACTGGAGGGTGAAGTACATGCCCACACAGATCCCGACCACCAGGATCAACACCCCCAGCCAGTAGACAACCCGCCAGAAGGGCCAGCTTGAGGCGTCCTTCTTGGCATGACGACCGTGGGGCTGCTCCGCATCCACAGGGCGACGATGCTTGTTGCCCATTCCGTCAGGACTTTGACTTTTGCTTTGCTGAGTATTTCTCCTCCCTTTAGGCTGATAATTGATTGGATTTCCTGAGGCAACTCGACAACAAACAGAATGATAACATTTTATTGAAATTACTTAACCAGACCGACCGGCAGAGATTCATCTTGGCGGCAAAACTTTTGGCTAATTATTTAAGTTAATTGGCCTTTGTCCGACAACGTTGATGATGCTGATGATGATGATGATGGGGGTGGTTAGGGTCAGGCCTAAAATATTTGCACCGAGGCCACAAAATGTCTCGCAAATTTGTTCAAATTACTTGAAACACACAACAAAAGTTGCGGCCACTCTTCGACATCCTTACGGCCAGCCCAGACGCCATGCATAAATAAAGTGGGCCCCGCTTCCGTTTCCTCTTGCTCTTGCTCTTGGTCTTGCTCAGTAAAGGGAAGTACAAAAGGACTTTGTTTGCGGTCCAGAGATGAAAAGTCATTTCTCTCCATTATTTGCCAACTAATTGGTTGTAGGACCTGGACTTGTGCATAGTCTGTGCAATTTACCCAACGAATTTGTGGAATTTTCGGTGAGGTGTCGTCGTCACTTGGCCTTTTTGAGGCCAGTTACTTGTTGTATCAATTAAGTGGCCAAAATTGGCCAAATGAAGGATGCAACTTGCAAGCGTTGGAGAGTTGGTGAGGAGATCCTTAAGGCTTAAACTCGGTTTGCCCGGGGCTGGTCCATTACTGCCTCGATTCCAGTTTCTGTTTGATGTTAATGAAAGTTTCCGTCGTGCAAATAAAGCCAAAAGCATGGAAATCAGTAAAACAAATTGCAATCTGCTTTTTATCGCACGTCTCTCGCTGTTGCTGCTGCCTCCTGGCTGCCAGCTCTTACTTCTTGCTCCGTCATCGATTGCCTGCCTGCCTGGCTTTTCCTGTTTTCCATGCTTTCCCCCATTGCCTGCTCCCTTTACTGGCCAGGCTATTGACTTGCTCATTATGGCCCTGACGATGACTGCTCTTGCTTCACGTTCCTGTTTCTGTTCCAGCTCCTGCTCCCGTTGCTCCTCCAGCCATATATCTGTGTATTTTGGTTCCGTTTCATTTTCAATTCGCTTTCAATTTGGCGCACAAAGCATAGCTCTGGTCCTGGTCCTGGTATCGTGGCCCGGCAATCAGGGGGCATAAATTGTTAATATATCTTAACGGATATTCAATTTCCCGTGATGCCCGGCCACGATCCTCAACCAAAAACGCATTAAATTCGTAACAATGCTAAGCCGCTTCAACCGAGAGAGAAGAGCTAGAGTTTTATTAAAAATTCAAAGTCGTTATAGCAATGGCAAACTTTGCCGTCCCGGGCCAAGACATAATAATAATATAGAGCCAGAGCTGGAGTAGAGCTGAACTGAAAATAAGGAATGGCCAAGGACAATGAGGAGACAACAAGCGAACTATGAACTGCAAAGCTGTGAAGCTGGGAAGGAGCTGCAGGAGCTGCGAAAACTGCAAAACTGCACAATTGAGAAGCTGAGAAACTGAGAAACTGACAGACTGAGAAACTGAGCTGCCGATGCCGAGGAACTATGCCCAAGTTGGCTGTCCCTCTGTCCAACTGTTTATTTTCACTAGACTCCTCCTGGCCTGGGCCTTATTACGCTTGGCGGCCCATCATCTGCATGGGGGTGGTGTCTCGGTGTCCTGGCGGCGTCCTGCCAGGAGGAGGCCGGCAAGTTGTCAACTAACTTTGCAACAATAATCGCCAAACGTCGCAGGAGGAGCTGGAGCTGGAGCTAGAGCAGTGACAGAGCTGAAATAGCAGCTTGCGGATAAAAAACCAGAAAACAATAAGACTCTCTCGGCTGACTTTTATTCCCTCTTTGCCCTCTCTCTCAGTTTAATGCACTGCGACTTTTAGCAGCGGCGTTTACCCTCGTCGAGGTCCTCAAAAGGGGCAAACAGCAGCAAATAGGCTGATGGCAAAGGAGCCAAAGGATCTCTTCAGACTTTCGAGTCTCGGGCCCACACAAAGGCGTGATTGCTTTTTTCCCTCTGTTTGGCCAGACGGCTGTAAGGGAGAAGGGCAAGGATTTTCGGCAAGGATTCGGAAAAGTTTGACGTGCCCGCATGACATAGTTTTAAAATTTTAATAGAATCGTGCACAAACAATAAAACGAAGTATACTCTTTCTCACATTAAATATTTATTAAATTCTCTGCTTAATTGAGCAATTTTTATTTTTGATTTACCAAAAACTATTAAAAAATTATACAAGCTTGTTGATTTTGATTCCATTTCAGGCCGCAGATGGCTTCATAAATTATACAAAATGTCCAGCCATTATTTGAAATGCTTTAAACGAACAATTATAATGCAAAGTCTGGTATTTATTAAGCAATAAAGTTGAGAATGTGAAAATAAAAGCATCAAAATGAACGGAAATGCCTCTTTTAATGGTGAAATATTATAGAACAGAGTAGCGGGAATGAGACTTTATAAATATGTTATTTGTAATAAAAAGAATAAAGTCTTCAGGCCAGAAAGCACACGGTACACCCTTCTACAGAACTATTGGTCTTTCTGTTGAAATATACCAAATGTATGTTATATATCGATAAGAACCATTGTACCATCCCTAAATATATCGTAACAAGAAGTCGTCTGCAAGCCTCTGCTGAAAGCGCGTGTGTCGCGCGATCTACGATTAATAAAACATTATACTTTACTATTATTCTACTCGATCCCTCGTTTGATTTACATCACTTTCGAACCGGATATGAACCAGCTATCTACTGGAATTTTTTATACAAATTAGTCTGTAGTTTTCCAAAAAGCAAACACAATATATAAAATAAAATAAATAAACTTAAACTTATATAAACTTAACAAATAAGTACCCAGCATTTCAGACATAAGACCCAGTTATTTCCCTCCAATTATAAATTATACTTACCCGTAAAAACCCACTTGGTCCAGTAATCCCATTTAATTATAGGAATCTGTTACTGAACTTTTAACTTCATTGAAATATTGAATTAGCTCTGTGCCTTGCCGCAGGGCGAGGAGGAGATGCTTGCCGGAAAAATGTCTAACCAATTTCTGGCATTGTCGTGAGTAGCGAGTGAGTGAGTGCCTCTCGGAAAAGAGCAAGGAAGGCGGATAGGAGGATAGTGTGCGTGGCATATGTAAATTTCGGGCTAATTAAAATTAGCATATATATTTCCCCCTTTTCGAGGGCCGAGGTCACATGCGTTGCCAGAGCGGCAGCAGCAGCGGCAGCGGCCCTATTATCTGGCTCAGCCACAAGAAGACGGGCCAAAAACTACGCGACGAGAGAGCTGATTAAAAGAGAAAGCTAACAAGCATATGCTCTTTGCCCCCTTTGCCTACGTCCCTGCACATATGGTGACTCCCCGTTTTCTGCCAGAGTGTTTCTGTGTCATTTGGGCTCCGCATTAGAGTCGTAAAAATTTATTGTAACTTTTTTGCAGAGCCAACCCCAAGGCTTAAGGCATTATGCCTTTTAATTAAACCGTTGAGAAGTGTGTCAGACATAAAATAAAATGGAGTGAAATGTATATAATTTTGCATATAAAATACTCGCTTTTAAATTGTTTTTTTTTTCGCCCTCGCTGAGTCGATTACAAAGCCTCGTATTAATTATGATAATTATGCGTAAGCGCTGGCTGGCATTTTAATTGCTCATACGCCATGTTGCACATTCTATAGAAAAAATGCATTCAAAAGAAGTATGTAAAGAGTAATAATAATAAAAAATTCTTGTAAATATTAAATATTACAAAATCCCCTAGAGAATGCATCAATTCGTAGCTGAGTTCACTTGGCTTGTTTTTGGTCGAGGATGCACGAGTCCTTTGTTAATTGCCGGAAATGCAAATGGGAGTTGGAGACGAGGACGACAACACACAATGAGTGCCGGAAGCCCGCTCGACCATAAATGATTTCCATTTTAAATGCGTGCGAAACGCTTTTCCATTTTCGCATTTATTTGCTTTGGAGGTGAGCCAGCGTCCTTTTCCTTTTTTTTTTTTTAGCCTCACTGAGTGCCTGCCCATTTTGTACGCAATTTTCATTTCTTTGGGTCCTTGTTGAGCGCCAACAACAATTCTCTTTGGCTTCACACCAAATTTGATTTCATTCGCAAGACGCTCTCGCAGGTTAAATGGTGCAGAAACTCCTGTGTTGACTTGCTGACCGACCGAGCGACCCCAAGTAGGAGCCGGGAATGAATTTAAAAGCCACTCCGACTAAGTGGGGAATGAGGCGCCTGGCCGAATCCGGTTTGTTGTCTCTCTATAAATAAATGTCACAAGTTTTACATTTCGAAGGAAGCGGATTTCTCTCTCTCTATCCAGTTTGCTGTCAATGCCTCTCTCTGTCGCATTTGCATAACAAAATTGCCATGCATTTCTCATTTCAATGCGATTTTTGTAGCATTTTTTTGGTGTGGATTTTTTGCTGGGTTAAGGGCCACACACTTTGAACTTTGCGAACGGCATCGAAGTCGGAGAAAGAGTGCCAGTTATCCATTTGCAGCTCAGCAAGTTTTGACTGCAAAATGTCAACAAAATAAATGCATAAATAAGGAGATCAGCGTGTCGGGCCACGCCCCCTCTAGGGCCAAGCCGCCCCTTTTTAGGAGGTCTCAATATAACGAGATGATGAAAAATGTTTGAGTTTTGCATTATTAAAGTTCCTCTTGGCTGGCAGTTGGCAACTTTTCACGTGCTGATAAATGGCAGCCAGCTCGCTCTCCCTCTCCCTCTGAGAATCAGGAAAAAAGGGGGAAAAGGCAAGGAAAATACGGAAACTATTCCGTCTGCACTCCGTGAGCAAACATCTTTCAATTGAAATGTATATGTATCTGCCTCCATTTCCCTGTTTACTTATATGTGAGCGAAATCCATAGCATACTTTTCAGCGCCTGAAGGAGGGAATTATCACTTCTCGAAAGCATTTTGGTAATTAAAACATTTTAATTAATAAATTGACTTGCTCCTCCCGATTAAAAGATTACCTTCTTTCTTTTTCAAGGGTTTTTTGCTTTTCACATCAATCCATTTATTGTAAAATACCTTGGTTTTAGGGCTTAGCTTTTCTGGTTGGTTTCTGGTTGCTGGCCTTCCCTTTTTTCAGTTGCTTAATTTACAGGACATAAATTTAAATGTATACATAATAATAATATAGTTTATAACTTAAGTGCTAAATGCAATTTATTAGCTCTTGTGGTTTCTGCCCTTCGCTTACTTTCTCTTGTTTTCTTTTTTGTTTATTTTTGGTATATGCAAAACTGCAGAAAATAGTTATTTGTGCTTCTCGTATAAACTGGCTGTTGCTGTAACTATTTCTGACTCGATCTCTTTGGCATGCGACTCCATCGGTTCGGATTTTTAGGGTTAAGATTCGGGCTTGGACTGAAGCAGACACTTAGTAAGCAGACACTATCGACTATCGACTATCGTATGGTACAACAATTACAAGTATACATATTTAGCAACGCTATTCCTAGTGGCTGTATACTGCATATGACTGATATGGTGACCTTACTGGCTACAACTAGAACCTAAAGCTGCCGCCGTATATATATTTATTATTTGTCTGAGATGAGCCTAAACGAAATAGGCCTCTTTTACACATTACCACTAGATTAGCTTTAGTTTTAGTTGTATCTTTAGGTTTTAGGGGTTCGATTATGTCTAGACATTAACTCTGCACTCTGCACTCTCTCAAATGATATGCTCCCGCTGGCGTCTGGCTTGAGCTGCTGATGCTGCTGCGGAACTTAAGCCTCTATGAGATCTTGCTGAAAGACCGAAGAATCGAATATATGTACGGGTAGGTTGTGTGTTGCCTAGTGTAAGTGTAAGTGTAAGCTCCATTCGAAAGATTAATGCTACAACTTAGGTCTGATCCGCTGATTATTTACATTGTGTGTTTGGGTTTGGGGGATCCTGCCGCGGGATCTTTTAGATCTTGCAGACAAACAGTGCCCTGCCAACTATAGTAGGCACATGGCTCTGGTGGTTCACTGTAGCAGTTTCCCCTCCCCTACGGGGGAGTTGGCGGGAAAACAGCTCACTTACGCCTGCCTTTCGGTCACGAACTGCACCACGCCGCCGCTCGGTGGCGTCGCTCCCGTCGTGGCCTCCGCCGTGCTCGCCGTTGGAGGCGGCACGCTTCCGGAAGCTGATGCGGGAGCGACGACGCCCGTTTGGCACTCGGCGGCGGGCAGACGCTTGACCAGCATCCGACTGGACTTGACCGCGATCCATTCGTTGCGAGCGGCATCGAACCAGGTCAGGCCCAGGTTGTAGCGCCCATTGAGATTGGCGTGCTGGCAATGAGAGAACCACCAGCCACCCTCATAGTTGGCAGCACAGTGCGTCTGCGAGATGTCGCGGTCGTCGTCGATGGCCGAGAACTGCATCCCCTGCTGGTAGTTGAGGGCATCCGAGGCATTGCCCTTGTACGAGCCAATCTGCAGGCGATAGCCGTCGGCCCTCGACGAGATGTAGAAGCGGGCGTACTCGGCCACCCAGATGTTGTCGTAGATGTCCTGCATCTGCACCTGCAGCCGGCTGCAGTTGTCCCGCGTGAGGTGATGCAGCTGCTCGTTGCCGATCCAGAACTCGCCGCCCGGCGTCCCAAAGCCCTTGGCATAGTCCGCCCACGAGCGATTAAAGTCGGCGCTGCCGTCGAAGCGACTCTGAACCGTCGTCCAGCCATCGGCGGTGCAGTGCGACATCAGCGGATGACGCTGGCCGGCGGGCGCAATTAGATGCAGGCCGTCGGCCTGGGTGTGCACCTCGCTGCAGTCGTGGGGCAGCTTGTTGATGATGGCCTCGTACTGGGTCTCCACGTTCTCCAGTTCGCTGACCAGGGTCTCGGCCAGGGCGGAGTCTATGGGGGAGTCTGGGTCCTGTTCCTGGTTCTGCTGCAGCTGCTGATGATGGGGTCGCTTATGAGGCTTGTTCAGGTGAGAGAGCTAAAGGATTAGGGAGAAATAAAGGCGGAAAAGTAAGTTAGATATAGCTTTAAAAAAAAAAAACTTTAAAGAAAATTGTTTTAAGTGTTTCTAGGTCAAGTACATACCTTATTCTTCAGCTCATCATTGACCAACGACTGCAAACGATCCACATTGGTCCTCAGCTCATCCACATTGGCGGTCAGCTTGCGCATGCCCTCGCGCTCCTCCTGCAGGACACTCACACTCACGGCCATTGCCTGCAGCGATCGTGCCGCATTCTTGCCCTCCTCTCGCACCAGACTCTGCTCCGAGGTGATCTGTGCATTGGCAAACTCCAACTTGGAGATCTCATGCCTCAGCTCAGGGATGCTCTTGTCCATCTTCGTTTGCAGGCCCTCCACATCCTCCAGGAGCTCCAGCATCGAAGTATGCAGCTTGTCTAGGGCGGCAATCTGGCTGCTCAGGTTAAAGTTGGCATTGGCAATGCGATGTTGCTCCACCTCGATGCTGCGCACTCGCTCGTCGATGTGATGGAAGCGCAGCTCGTTCACCTGGCGGCGCAGGTTCCTCTGGGACAGCTGCAGCTGGTGGATCTGCTCGCTCTGGAAGCGGCAGTGACGGCGCTTGTGGTCGGCGGAGAGCTCGAGGCCATTGGACTGTAAAGAAAAAGGGAAAAGAAATTATTTCATGAGCTAAAAAGTGAAAATTAATTATAATAAATTTTAAACCCCGACCATTAAAGTACCAGGAGCATGTTTGAGCAAAACCATTGCCTAATTTTGTGCGCTTAAATTCAGGATATATTCTTAGATGAAAGATAAAAAGCTCTGTAGAATGAAAGACTCGAAAGAACCTTTAAAAATCTAATATTTTGGCAGATGACCTCTAAATTAATTATTTTAAGTTAAGCGCTTAAAGATATTCTTTAAAATCTACTAAAATTAAACTCTTTTGTAATAAAATGTTACCGAAAAAAACCCAAAAAAGATCTGCCAACACTTCCATTTAATCTGTGCTTATTTTTATACCAAAAAAATAAAGTCACGCTGAGGATGATGAGCGTGAGGAGCTTGTAAGCCGGCCGAGATTCTTTTGTTGCTCGCGGCGGGCGAGGATTATGTGCTGGGAATTGAATGCTAAATCCATTTATTATAAATGCATTTCATAACCAGGCAGACAGGCGATGCATATGGGGGATGAGCATGAAGCATAGAGCGTGGAGCGTGGAGCTCGGATCTAGGAACCTGCAACAATAATGTCAGCTGCAGCCGGGCTTGCAGCTCAAGCTGCAGCAGCTTTGCCCAAAGCGTGTAAATCCCCGAAGCTGCTTGATGCCGTCGCCTGGCATGGCATGGCCTGGCCCGGCATCCCTTAGCGCTCGGTGGTAAAAGCTGCATAAATTTCCACATGCATACAATATGCATAGAAATAATTTTGCCGAGTGACGCGAGGAGGAGCTATGGCTGTTGCTGTAGCACAGTGTGTAAACCAAGGTAATGCCATTTGGGTCACATTCATGGCGCCGCCCTCAATGAATACATCGTCGCCCACATCGCCGGGAGGATCTGTGAGTTCGGTATCTCTGCTCTGGCTTTTCCTTTCATTCACAACCGTGGGCCGTGGATGGCCATCAGTCATAGAAATGTCCCCGAGTAATTGACTAATAAAGGATGCTGGCTTCCTAGCTTGCTGGCAGAAAGTGTCCTGCTAATGAATGCAATGAGTGGATGAATGGCAGAGCGGTGGTGTTTTTGTGTCGCAATTGTGATGTACATATTCCTCAGAAGGGTAAAAAAGAAAAATAAATAAATTACTCATTTTAATTCCCTCTTTCAGAGTTTTCTTTTGACCCGACTTTGACCCTGGCTTATCTAATAAAAGAAATGGCACTTGGCCCAATTAAAATTCCCCTTGATTGAAAGCAAGCCAGAGGAAATAAACAAATAATATGCAAAATATGCTGTTAAGCTGCACTATTTGGGCTTCAAGGAAAATATTGCTCAAATTGATTCACTGTTTGACTTACTCCCAGAGATACGCGCCGACAAGTCACACGTAAATGTATTTTATTTTACGAAATTTTTGGCCCGGCCAGCGAACTCTCTCTTTCCCCAAATCAAATTCAATTATTCGTTGGCGAAAAAGGCAACAGAAGATCAACAGAAATATGGAAAATATTCATGAATATTTATGCTGCTGCCGAGCTGCTGCGTTTGCTGCCTGCCTCATCGAACACTTTGGGGGCTGCTGGGGCCGTGTTTTCATTGGTGCCGCACTGCCACTGTTTTTTCCACCGATTTTCCTTTGGTTTTTCCAGCTCCATCGCCTGCTCCTCCTGCTCCTCTTTTTCCCTTTGTTTGCTCTGCCTTCACGCACGTTCCAGAGCGGTGGATGGCTGGTTCTTGGGCTCTGGCTCCTGACTACGGCTCTGGCTCTGGCTCCTTGGCGTTGTTTTATGTGAAAGGTCACGAACGCGGCTAATACGACACGTTCGCGTTTTATATGAACTCTGGCCGAGACGGGAAGTGGCCATCAAAACGGAGAAATCCTCAATATATACCCGAATATATATATCGCAAGCGGAAAGGTGCCACACAGCTCTCTGGCATATAAATTTCGCCCATCAACGGTATAATTAAATGTGATTTATGCGGCTCAAATTTCCCGCAAAGCAGAGACACAAGTCCGAGCTAACAAATGAATTTCTTGTGTGTGGACGCGGCCACGTTAATTGAAATCGAAATTGAAGCATAAATATTTGAAGTGTTTTTCCTCCCTGAGAGTGTGTGTGTAATAAACAAGGAACCAGGACAAGGTTCTTCTGCTGGACTAATTAATTTCCGCCCCGTCGAGGACCCTGCCTCATGGATTAAAAGTGAAAATTTTACATGCCATACTTAAGTGAAAGCTAACAAGGATTTGCTATTAGCGCGACAGCGATTCCAAGGGGAGGCAAGAATGGCACTGAGGGTTATGCTCCTGCATATCGCATAGAAAAAGAGCAAAAATCCTGCTCCAGCTCCTGCTGGAGTTCCTGCTCTGGCGAATTGTCGTAAAAATTTAATAGGACTTTTGTGCTATGCTTGAAAAAAGTTACGCTCAGCACCAGATAGGGCAAGGACGAGGGCGCCACAAAATGCCATTAAGTTAATGCGCATTTGGGAGGGCCCAGCAGCAGCAAAGCCTGTTCTAGGACATTGCCAGAACGACCTCAAAGTCAACGTCAACGTCAACCTGCAGACGTGGGCATAATTTCAAACTAACATATTTCTACCCACAAACGAACATTTAATTTTTTGAAGCTTCCCCGAAAATCGAAGAACTCCCTGGGAAATCGGAGACTCCTTGAGCTCTCTCTCGAGTTCAGCCTGTCGAATGTATCAATAAATATAATTCGACTCATGAAATAAATATCAGGTAAGCAAGAAGCAGGCTGCTGAAAAGGGCTAACAACCAGGAGCGGGCTCTTGAACAATCAAACAAATTGCCAGCAACAGAAACAGAAACAGCAACAGAAGTGCCAGAGTATGGATATAGGGAATGGCTGGTATGTAACATGAAACAAAAGCAAAACAAATATCAACATAAATAAGGTAAAAATGTTGGGCATGCCTTAGTTGTGTGAGTGTGTGTATACAAAAGTATTCAGAAACCGAAACCGGATACTCCGTGTCAGACTGCCATCGGGGGAGGCTCCAGCTCCTGTTCCTACTCCTGCGGCTCCTGCTCTTGCTCCTGCTACCAGCTCCTGCTCCTGCTACTCCTCTTTCTCCTCGTGTTGTGCTCCTGGCATTTGTTTGCCCTGCTAATTTAACAGCCCGTCGTCTCTCATGCGTAGGATACGAGGAGCAGGAGCATCAATAACCAATGATAAACATTTGCCTTCCTTTCCCATCGGTAGCCCGTATCTGTTGCAAGTGACAGCTTTCATCAAAGGCATTTGTTACACACAACACATGTACATATATGGCTTTATATCGGAGCCATCAGTCCTGCCGACAGTTGGCAATTAGAGTTGGCAAAATTATATGGAAATCCTTCACCTGCAGCTGTTGACAGAGAGTCACCTTTTGGACTTGACTCTTGGCCCCAGCTCAAGTTGGTTAATTTGTTAAAGATTAAATTAAATAAGTTAATTATTTGCCCAGCAGGATATTCCGTTATATTTATAGAGACTGAAATTCCTAGGAAATGTAGGCCTTATCTTTCAAGTCTTGGCCTTGACAACCTTTATTTTCCTTCCTACTTATGTAGCTTTTCTTTATTTATTTACGTTTAATATTTCTGCGAGGCATTTTCCGGGAATTCAGTGTCTCTGGTCGGTCCCCGAGGGTCTTTTCTGGTTTTTGCATAACTTTCTACGCCCTCGCCTTTGTACTTTATGCTTTTTTCTTTATTTTTTGTTGGTCCCGGCTAATCAAATAAAGAAAAGTTGATTAAATTTAACCAAGCCACACACACCGAGCATTTTTGTCTATGGTATTTTTCCTTTCTCGTGGCGGCGGCCACCTGTGCAATTTTATTGTTTGTATTTTTATTTATTTTGTTGCTGCTTTTTTCGCTTTCGCCTCTCCTACTCGCATCCTTGGCCTTTGTTATCTGCTCTCTGGTCTTTGTTCTAATTTAACCTAATTTCTGCTTTGCTGCGCTTCCATAATAACAATTTTCAAAAATTGCTTTTGGTTTTTGCTTGTGGGAAAGCACTGAGAAACTGGTTTTGATGGTCAAAAGGAGGGCTCTGGCCTGGGAAAGAAACCCAAGCACAAGCACAAAAAAAAAAAGAGAGAAGTAAAATAATGAAAAGGATCAAATTGTGCTGAAGCATCGCGAGCATCGCATAGCATTTTTTGGGGAAAAAGTGGAGACACCGAGAGGGGCAGCTGATTATCGGAGCACTTGAGAGCATCTGCCGCTGCTCCAAAACTTGGCAAGACAGGGGACAAAAGGCAAGGCTCTGGCTCTCTTCCTCCTCGACCTGCGTCTGTCCATCAACTTGAGCCTAAGCCAGTTCCTGAAGCAGCTGGCGACTGGCCAGTGAATCCCCATCATTCCCCATCTCTGCCTTTTGGCCGACGGGCGATTAAAAGGTGATTTCCTGCCTTTTGTTTTGCAATTTTCAGCAATTTCGCTTTATATTTCGGCAACGGCCTGCCCATTAATGATATATAAACATACACAGGCCACAACGATATATGGATATATATATATGTGAGGCAGAGGATTCGTCGTGTGTGCTCAGAGGTCCAGCGAAAGCGGCTTAAGCTGCCTGGCTGAACACTTAATCCCCTTTTGGTACTTAAAGGAGTCTCAGGGGTATATTGGTCTCCGAACGAGAGAGGTTAAAGACGCCTGAATGGATCTTAGAGGAGTTTGCCTAAGTTAGATTGCCTGGAAATGGCTGGAAATTATATTTTAATTACCTTATTTAAATAGAGATAATTATTATAGAATGCAGAGCTTCAAAATGTGTGAAGAATTTATTATTAGAAAGGCAAGCCTATAAAGAAATTAAGCTCACTTCATCACAAGATATTTCTACTTAAATATCACATAATCTTATATATTTTTTAAAGAATAAGCATCACTTCCTTACATACTTATTTATTCTTGAATTTATACCTATTTATTCTTAAGTAAATAACCTTGTAAAATTCCCAAATAAAACCTTTAAGCCCATTCAATGGGTAAAAAACGTGCTTAACCCGGTGTCTTTATCCCCAAATGATTGCTTATATATTTTTCTTAAATTTCTATTTCGCCCTTTTGAGACTCTCTCGCCAGTAATTGCTTTAGCTTGTGGAAATTTCCTCGCTTTTGTGGGCGAGCACAAAAGGCGAAAAACACAATTTCCCCGCCGAGCAAGCGAATTTTGCTGGCAAAATGATTCCTCCTAAGCAAACAAATTTTTCGCTAAAGCCAAACTTCAAAGTGGAGCTGAAGGAAGAGATCAAAACAGGTGGCAACAGAACCAGTTTGATGGGTTTTTTTTCCTCCAGGAGCATAAGAGGAGCAGGAGTAGGTAAAAGGGCCCCACTGACACATTTTGTTGATGGTCGAACGACGTAACCGCACTCGCTCAGCCGTATTCCCTCGTATTCCCATATTGGAGCGAACAACCCGACGCATAATCCTTTTAATGAAGCCAACAGGAGCTTGTTACTGGCTCCTCCTGCTGGTGCTGGTGCTGCCCCTTTCCCTTCGCCGTGGCTTTACCTGTTAACAGCAGCTGCCTTTGTTTTCTCTCCAAGTTGCCCCATTGTTGCCTTGCCTGATAGTTGTTCCTCCTCCTCTGACGCCGCTAGCCCTTTATTGACATTAATTATAATTAAGAAGGCAGTGCGAGGCTGTGGGTGTGGGTGTGGGTAGTGTTCTGCCCTGCACTGAAATCCTTCAGCTGCAGATCCGATTTCTGACTGAGCTCAGCTCCCGTCCGAGTTATTCCCCGTCATTCACTCTAAGCCCTGCACGAGTACGTACGCACCTTCCGCATGCCACAGGACACTGACGAAAGGATGCCACTGATCATGGCTTCATTTGCAGCAATCCCTTTATGATTCGGCCCGGGCCCAGAGACCCGGGGATATTAAGGCATTGAACGTGGGGCTAAGTGGCTGCCCGGGGGCGGGGTTTGGGCTTTGGCATTAAATATTAAATACGACAAGGTCCTGCGGTGCGTATGAGTAATTTGGGCAACGTATGTGGCAGGCCATTAAAACGGCGAAGGGCAAGGGGCCAGAGTCAACCCCACTCGTTAGCACATCATGCCGCTTGCCACCCTCCTCTTGGCCCTCTTAGCCCTCTTAGGCGGGGACTCACCTGGAGGGGGTTGGGAGCGGTATAAAATAAGGCATAAAACGGCCAGATAATGCCTCGCCAGGTTGGCGGTCGCTTTATGGGACCCGCACTTAAAGCGAAAACAAAACAAAGCGGCGGCGGCTCTCTTTCGGTGGCCATAAAAAGCACACAGAGAAATGGCATAACTCAGTGGCATATTCTTTTCAACTTAAATTATTCATAACCCTTGAGCACTGTGAAAAATAAAAGATGAACAACAATTGGCATAAGAATGTAAATCTTGTGGTATTCTAATTATTAATGTGAAAACCCCGAGCATTTAAGTGTCAGAAAGGGTTAGGATATTTTTTTTAGCCACTTTTAGCCATCTTTTAGTTAAAGAAAAATTCATTGAAAGGCAGGAAGCCCTTGTAGGTTTTTTTTGCCAACCTTGTACATATATTTTGTAATCCTTTCTCAATAATTTTTTTGTGTATAACAGCATTTGTTTTTAATATTTAATATAATTTTCCCAAAAAGGACTTAATTAATTCCAACCCCTTTTGAAGTAGTCTTTCCCTCAGTGCACTTCGTCTTTTACCTTGTCCCTCGCGTGCTTATCTGATCATTAGCATAAAGTGCGCACAACTCACCTCCTGGCTGTCGGTCTCCTGACTCTCCTCCTCCACACTGGCCGAGCTCCGCTCCTTGGGATCCTTTGGGCGGCGCTGAAGCTTAACCAGCGCATGCTGGAAGTCCTGCTCCTGCTGCAGCATCTCCTCGCGCAGCTCCTGGACATAGACCTCGGTCTGTTGCTGACGCTCGCGCTGAGCGGCCAGCTCAAGCTTCAACTGCTGATAGTCACTCCGGATGGTGGCCAGGTCCTCGAAGGTGGAGCTGCGCTGCTGCACATCCTTGGCAACGCTTCCGGCGGTGCGCTGCAGGTCCACCAGCTGCTTGCGGATCTCGGAGATGGTCTGCTGCAGCCACTCGACGGTCAGGCGCTCCTTGTTGCCGCTCTGCGCGGATCGAAGTGTGGCGATTTCCTCTCTGCAAAAAAAAACATGAAAAACAAATTCCTAATTAGCAAGCGTAACAATTTAATTGCTCGTACATTGAAACGAGCCCATGACCAGGGAATCTAATTTAAATTGACATTTTCGGGCTGTCGGTCTAACTTAATTGCCAATGCGGCCGGCGTGCGGTCCACTAATGGGATTTTCCCGCCTGCACACTCTGCTCAATCGGGAAATTTCCATGCAGCACTTAAATGAAGCAATGCGATATTATTTTGGACAGCATTTCGAACAGAGAAACAGAAACAGAACAGAAATCACAGAAGTCAGCCGGACAGGGAAGTGAACACAAAACTTTCACGGAACAGGCCGCAAACACAGAAAAATAACAAAAATAACAACAAGTGCGATGGGGAAAACGTTGTTTAAATGTTGAAAATGAAAATGTTGTAGCACTTGTGGCAGTTGCCAGTTGCCGCTACCAAAAAGAGGACGCATTTTTGTGGCATTTCAGACAATTAAAGACGTCAGTGGGAAGCTGGAGCAGGAACAGTACCAGAAGCGGAAGCGGAAGCAGCAGCCAGAGAACAAGGAGCTCAACAAATTCGGAGAGTTGTAGGTAAAAAGTTTTGTTTTCGGGAGGCGGCGGTGGCGGCGGCAGCTGTCAAAAGAGCAACACACAACATGAAATTTTCATATAAAAAAAAGAGGAAATATAAAAATTGAGAAAAAGAAAGAAAGGAAAAGTTGCCTCCGACTTTTCCTTGGCCTGAAGTACATACATCACATTTGGTTGGGTTTTTATTTCGGCTGCGTATACGTAATATTTCAAATTGTTGCTCGGTGCGTGTGTGCGGTTTTTTGTTAATTTTATGACTTGGCAAAGTTTTGTGGCCCCGACCAGACACAGACACAGAGACAGACGGGTAAAGTTATGATTCCCCCAGCCTGAGTTTCACAATATTTTGTTTGTTGTTTTATTTAGTATGTATGTAGCAGTACAGAGTAGCGTAATTACTTAAATATTTAATTAAAACAGAGGGTGAGCCCTGTGGGGGGTTTGAGAGTTGAAAAGTACAAAGTTTGGGCGAATTAAATGTGTAAACTGCCCCGAAACTCGAACGGCAAACATTGACCGAAATAGAATTGCTTTTTCTAAGCATATTTCCAGCCGGTCGCACCTCTCGGGAGGATTTTGAAGCCCCGCAAATGTGCATTACTGCCAAAAACAATCGCTACAAACCAGGCCCGATGGCAACGGCTGTTGTGTTGCCAAAAACCAACAGAACTTGTGTATTTCCCTTTCCCTGCTTTTTTATTATTTTTTTTTTTTACTCTCCGCTCCGCTCCTCTCCTGGTAATTTTTCGCTTGGCTGCTGCTGCACACGCGTATATAGAGAGTAACAAAAAAACAGGAAAACTGGGCTGTCATTCAAGTGAAAATTGAAAATGCTGTCAATGACATGCGAGCAAATTGAAAACGCAACATGAACATTGCAATGCCGAACTTCATCGGTCCTGATTTGATGACGTCTGATGGCGAGTTGTCCCCATTTTAATTACCAAAATGGATGCAGTGCCGCTCCAATCTCCATTCCCCAGCCATTGCGAATGTTATCGAATTTACTCAAATCAACACACAGCTCGGAAGGACACACGCTAGTGCTGGTCCTAGTGCGCCCAATCAGATAATGATGTCGCCCACCAAAGCTCCGGTTTACTGGCATTCTAGGACGCTTTGGAGGTCCAGGTGGTGGTCAGGTGGTTTGGAGGTTTGGAGGTTTCTGGGGGCGGCGAAGATAGAGGATCACATAAACCACAACTGACATGACGTTTGACTGGCATTTGCCTTGGGAGCTCCTGCCCTTATACATTTATGTGTGTGTGTCTGTCCTCTGTCGGCAAACACACATTGGCGTGTCTTAACACAGAGGGAAAATCTGACTAACTAGGGAGTAGCAGAAAGTGCAAGGGTAGTGAATAATAAATTAGCAAGAGATTTGGGGAATTTCTTTTAAAAATAAATATATATAAAATTGGTTGTTCTGCAGGGAGATGGTTAATAAATAACGATTTTAAGATTAATAAGGGAAGGTAAGAGCAAGAATTTGGTGAGTAAAGTTATAAGAAACTACTTTGTAATTTATAATGATTTATGAATATTTTTCAGGTAGATATTAAGAGCTTTTTATGGATCGATAAACTTTTAAAAATCTATTTTTTTATTTATTATGAGAACTAGCATTTTTTCTTATCAATTCATTGATTCTTTAATTAAGAAAACATCTAGTTTCTCTGCATGTAGTTCCCATAAGCGTGCGTTGAATTATTTACGGTGTCACTGACAAAGTTTACGATGTCCACGACAGCAGCAACCATGGTCTAACCTTAGCTATTTGTACAGTAAATTAAGAGTGTGCCATTTTTACGTATTTTTTACGCTGCCACACACAAGCGTAGCTCCAAGGAGATACTCGTATTTCCGGGGTAAACTGATGAATGGGTATGTGTGTGTGGTGTGCTTTCTGCTCGATGAGACAATCATTATTAGTCAGGCCATGACAACAAAACAAATCACGAATACTACGCAAACTTGGGCTGGGCTTGTGGCTCGTGTCTTTGCTCTGATTAGATGTCTTATCCTGGCTGGGCCCCCCCTCTCCCATATATTTGTCTGAATTAGTTGGACACAATCATGTCCCGCATTCGAATTCCTTTCTCCATTGCACTGACCTCGACTGGAATAGTGGGGAAATGAATGAAAATGGTAAAGAAAAAAGCTCATGAACAATATCTGTTAATTATCTCGCTATAAAAAAAACATAATAATCATATCAGTCTGGGAAAGAAAAACATGCGGGTCATTGGGAGATCTGATAATGAAGCGTGTGTGAAGGATAAATGAGATTAAGGGAATATATGAGGTTATTCACCTTTGATTATAATATGTAATAAGCTATTTTAACAAATAAACTTTAATTAAAGTTATTTCTCAAATAAAAAATGTTAAATAATATCAATTTAGAACTGAATTGTTCAGATTGGTTTTAATTACTCGGATAACTTAATTACAATTCTAACTTACAAAAATAGGACTTTAAATAACAAAAAATAAATAAACTGAATGTCCCAGATATATTTCAATTATTCTGAGATTTAATTCAATCCAAAAGACATTTTAATTTACAAAAGAAACAGACTTTATTCCGCAGCCCAATTTAGTTGGCTGAAAAACTGTTGCCCGCTTTCGAGGGCCATAAATTCGTTGGCCAAAAGTTGCGCGACAAGTTCTACGTGACTGCGGTAAAGTTTCGGACAAGTTGCGGGCCCCACAAATTGCCAGCGAGACATTGACCAATGGCGCGCGGTCCTCCGCACTAATTAACAATGCAAATTCGAATTGGGATTGGGATTGGTAGCGGAATTTTGGCGGAACAGGTGGCTTACCTGAGCTGATTCAGTTCGTCGCGCAGGCCCGAATCGGCGCTGGCCGCGTTCGTGGTGAGCCGCAGGGATTTGCGCAGGTTGTGCTCCAGCATCTCGTAATCCTCGCGGCGCCGCAGCATCAGAGCGCCGAGCTGTTTGGTCAGCAGACGCACCTGGTCGCCCAGGGCCTTCTGCTCTCGCGAATCCCGCTCCTGCTCCTCATCACGCTCCTCCTCCTCGTCCTCTACGAAGCGGAGTAGCTCCACGCTGGACTCGGGCGCCTCCGTTTCTGTTTTGGGCTTCATCACATCCTTCGAGGAGCCGGTGGCCTTGGTGGCATCGCGCAACATGTTGTTCACGTCGCTGAGCATCACCACCGTTCCACTGGTGGTCGTGGCCGCCATCGCCGACAGGCAGGCGGCCTGGAGGATCATCGCCGCCAGCAGGATTAGCCGCAAACCATTTGAGCCTGCCATTGTTGCAGGGCAATTTCGTTGCTCACGCGAAGGTTTTGCTTTCTGGTTTTCCACGGAATGTTTGGGGCAGCAATAACAAAAAAAAAGGACTCGACTTAGACGGGCACGGGCACGGGAACGGGCAAGGGCAATTTATGCAAATGACTGGCACGCATACCGCCGACACACAAACTTCGAGGCTCGACTTTCCGTCTTTCCGACTTCCCGGCGGCGTAACGACGACGACAGTCAAACACCTTATAAAAGGCGCTGGCAAACAATGCTACAATTATTCCTGTGGCTCGCCTCGGGCTTAATCCGCTTTGTTTTCGTTACGTTTTCGCTTTGCACACTGTGTTGTTTCGGCCAACCGAAAGTTCGCACCAAGCACTAAAGGTATGTGAACCGTTACTTTGGGTGTATTTCCCAGGATTCCCGAAGGTTGTTTCCAACGCGGCGTATGATTTCGAAGCGACTGAAGCGGCGCGGCTGTGGCTCCTCCTTTTATAGGCCACGAGGCCGATGCTTCGAAGGAGTTCGGAACTCGACGCGAGAGAGCACACGAAGAGTACGAGCGAGCACGAAGTGGTGGCTGAGCACGAAAGAGAGCCTTGGCACCTGTGCGAAGTTGTAGTGGGCGAGAGAGCATGCAACAAGCAGTTACTCAACCAGCCAAAGGGAGCAGCTAAGAGAGCGCTCGAAACAGAAGAGAAAGCGCATAAGTGGCTGCCGAAAATAAATGATTGTTATGGCCAAAGATCATCTATATGTACTCTTCGCTCTAGAAACAGAAGGAAAAAAAGAAATCAACTCAAAATGGCGGCCTGTCTATGCTCTCCTCCCCTCTTCCACTCCTTTCTTATTTTCCTTTTTTTTGCTGCTCCTGACACATGGCGCGCTTGCGGTGAATGCACACCGAAAGCAACAACTACAAACAGCAGAGACAGACTGCAGTGCAAACGGCAGATGTTTAGGCCCCGAAAGGCAGACGTAAAAGTGCGAAAACATGTTGACGTGCTCCGAAAAAGAAACAGTGGAAAAAAGTCACCGACGAAGTGGAGGAAGATGGAGCAGAAGGAGCAGGCAAGGACCTGAAGGAATGAAAAGGAAAATGCAGCAGGAAAACGCCGCCTTTGTCCACGATATCTTTCGTAGGCAGCAGCTGCAGCAATAATAATTGGTTCTGATTTCACATCAAAGAGAATTCAGGGTTGCAGCTCTCATTTGTAAGGAAATACCTCCCACAAAGTAATCAAAGGTAAGAAATGTCTTTTGAGGAAAAAAAAAATTAATCATTGGTAAGAAATGTCTTTTCGGGATAATAATAAGGAGGGAGTTCTGGGAATTCTGAAGAAATGATTTTTTTAAAGATGGTACCATTGATAGTAGGCTTAAGAAATAGTCCTGCGATCCGTATAGTTTCTGTAGGAAGAAAGGGAACAACTGTATAATAACCTTCATGGATATGCAAATTAATATTAGTCTTAAAATCGGACTTTCTGTTCAATATATAATTTGTTCCCCACTCAAAAGTTTTTCAAACCCTATTGGTATTAAAGCTCGTATATCCCTAAACATTTTTAAAAACTTTTTTTTCATGGTTTTCCCTTTATAGGCCAGGATTAGTGGGTGGACATTCCGATGATATTCTGCAGACCAAAGCGCCGGAAAAAGGTTTTAAAGTGCCGCAAAAGTCAGTGGAAAAAAGGAGTATAAAGGCAATTGAATGGTCGTAAGCCCCCGAATTCCTGCATTGTTGCAACACGGATACGGAGGAGAGTGGTAAAGCGCTTAACCCATAGGCCGGGAAATGGGAGAGCTTAAAAGAGGAAAGTGCCGCAGAAATATGCCAAAAATGCCGCCTTACGCACCAAAAAAAGCGTTGTAAGCTATGCATTTTTACCAGTTCTACCCTCCCCCTATAAATATAATAGGGGTGAGGGTGCAGGAGGGTCAGGGGGTCAGTTGAATGGAGTGCACGCTTGGCTGAGCAGGAAAAGGGCGTTGGGGTAGGGCTGGCAAAAAGGGGTAAGTAAGTAGGGGCCAGGGGTGTGCTGCAACAGTCTGCCATTGTGGGCACATTGCCGGGGCTCTGTATTGCAATTTGCAATATTTTTATACCCTCGCAAAAAGGGGGTATTATATATTTTTTGAGCAGCTTACTGCCACGGGAAGAAGTCATCATTATCAATGCCAATAAGGATTCAGTTTTTTGTACAGTGAAGCTTCGTTACCAGCTAAAATTTGAATATGTAGAAGGTTCACCAAAAATATTGTCCTTTTTGCATTAATTTTTTAGAAATTTAATTTTTTTCCTCCAACTTTTTATCATAATTAGAGATTTTCTTAGGCTACCTAAGAACACAACGCCTCTGGAATGTATTTAATATTAGTCGCACTTTAGGTCTTGAAATATGTACAACTTTTATGTGGAATTGGCAGCAGGTTTGTGCCTACTACCTACGGAGAAGTCATGCAGAAATTCATGTGGTGCAGCTGTCACTGCTCTGCACCTCATGAATTTCCTTCTCACCGCTGATTAGGTAAAAAGATTCCCGAAGCAGTACAAAAATGTTTGCGCATTTATTTATTTTTAAAATCGGTTTGTTGTTTATTTCACTACTTTTTTTATAAATAAAAAATTCAAAAATTAACTTCCAATACACATAAAACCTCTCCTCCTTTGTTATTGTTTTGTAATATTTTAATTTTAATATGTCTTAAAGTGTTCACTTACTAGCGAGTGGCACTGTAGGTAGTTTTACATAGAGCTTTCTGACAAAAACCAAGTATTTTCTTCTGTTTTTTGCTTGTTAAAGAAGGAAAATGTTTTTTCATCGTTTAAAGCTGTTCAATCATAATGGCTTTTCAAAAACTTCACTCTAAATTTGAATATAATTAAATCCTTGGTAGTTTTTGATACTAAAAAGTTTCGCGACGCATTACAAAAAGGTTTGTGCATTTATTTACTTTTAAATTAGGTTTACTTTATTAATAAATATAACAAATTAATTTCCAATACCCACAAGACCCCTCCAAGTGTATTTCCCACTTCGTTACCCCAAATCAAGCCCTATTTGGTATTATTTCGTTTTCGTTTTACTTTTTAATGTACTCTCCCGTCCCTGGTGGAAGCAGGAAGCGGCGGGCTAGCCAGCAGAGGACAAGCTGCTGGCCAACCCCTTTGTGGTGGCCATCATCAATGGACGTGGCTGCATAATCAAGCGTTGACCACATGCACATCCCAGCCGAGTCCACATCCACACACAAACACAGACACAGACACAGAGCCAGGGCCCGAAACACACATCCCCTGGCCATGCCATCCGGCTGAGCTGTTTGCATATTTTGAGTGGACGCAGTTTAGTTTTTAATTTGATGCCTTTGTTTGTTGTCATTCTGTTCTAGCTTGTTGCACACGGCCAAAGCAGGAGGGGATTGCACCTGGGAGTGGTGGCTGCCGGCCGGCATCTGCATCTGCATGGCAAACCCCCCTGCCCCCCTTTGAGCATTTGTTTCATTGTCGCCCCGTTTTATATTGTTGGCTTTTATGCGGAGAATTGCGGCTGAATGTGACAGCGAATGGCTCACGCTATGGTCAGCATATTAAGGTAATGGCCTGGAAACTCAGTACTCTCCCTCTGTGAGTCTCAAACCAGAATATGGAGTTCAAATTCCATTTGCACTCATATTCGACGGGGATTTCCCCCCAGTTACTGCTCATTCGAGTGCTGCTCGAATGTCCCGGGCAGGTGCTAAAACCCAGGTACTCCATTTAATGCTCGATGGGCACTCGCAGTGTTCTTGCCCATTTGCAACTGCACTTTCAGACACTTTCAGGTGTGTTTTCTGTAAATGTTAAAGTATCTCTGAGGCCCTTAAATCTACTCCAGCCAGCAATAATAGCAGTTCTTGCTCTTTCTGAAATATTGAATTACTTTTCAGACATTCCAATGCCTGAATTTATGTTCTCCAGTTTAGCAGAACTTAATGACAAGAGCTCCTCGAAATAAAGGCCACAATCAATGCCCGAACAAAGGAGCAGGTGTCTCTTATCTCCGTCCACTGGCCAGTCGGCAGATGATGAGGTCTCCTTCTCATCATCATCATCAGTGCTGAGGGCATTGTTGATTCTACCATATCTTTATATATTTATATATAGCTATATATGCATATGAGTTGATTCGAGTCGAGGACAGGGTTCCGGTTCTGTGGCATGCAGCCCAGGAGGCACGCCAGCACGCACGCGATATTTTCGCAAATATCTGACCGAAAATGAAAGAACGCTGCGCAGGCGCAGTTCCAGCCCGAGCACTAATCATCTGAATGACAACAGCAGCAAAAAGCCGGCAACATCATGGCCAAAACAAGCAAGAGAAACAGCCAAAAGCAACAGCTGAGACCGGCAAACCGGCTGCTGCTAACGGCAGGTGCAAAGCATTTACCACTCGAACGAAAATTTCCTACCTGATTTAATCTGCCGCTGCCTGCTTGCTGCTTTGCTCCTTGTTATACCCATTAATCGTAAAATTAAGGGGTATATGTGTGACAAAGAAAGCAGGAAGTTATTAAAGCTTTTTAAAGTAATCGGGGACTTGAAGCCCCTTGGAAAAATCTTCAATTATCCGAATATTTTTCAAACTATTTAAGCAAAATTTTATAAACCGATACATATATCGATTTTTAAAAAGTTGATTATTTTTTCGATAAAATATAGATTTTTAAATGGACTTCAAATAGTTTTATTTTCAAATTTACGAAAGCTGAATTATAAATTACGATAAATGCATACAACGATAAGTATTTAATTTAAAATTAAATTTAGAAAATGTTTATGATATTTTTGCATTGTAATCTTTAAATATCCATAACTATAACGCAGTATATGAATACATATATCGATACATATTAATACATATCGATAAATATATCGATTTTTAGAAAGATGATTATTTTTTCGATAAAATATAGATTTTTAAATGGATGTCAAACAAGGTTCCAATTTTTTTTACTTTCAAATGAACAAAGGCGAATTATAAATAACGATATATGCATACATATATGTACATTCAATCGATAAATATTTAATTTTAAATTAAAATTACAATATGCTTACGATAGTTTTTTATTGTAATCGTTAAATATCAATAATTATAAGTATATGAATGCATTATCTCTTTGATGCATGCACTTTATGGAATTAAGTAAAGATAAATACATATATCTACATACATACATATATATATAAATATTTAATTAAAAATAAAATGTACAAAATGTTTACGATATTTTTGCATTGTTATCGTTAAATATCGATTATTATAACCCAGTATATGAATACATTTTCCCTCTGGTGCATGCACTTTATGGATTTAAATTTTCTTCTCATTATTTTTACATCAAGGATCAGGTATTTAATGGTCGTGACACTCATCTTCAGCATTCTTAATTCTCAATACAGTTGCTGTTGTGTGCGCTGCTGCTGCTGATATTGCTGATGTGGCTGTTGTGCGCCTTGCCAAGGCTTCGCTACGTGTTGTTTCATCAACTTCGGGACTTGTAGCCACCGGCTTGGATTGGCGTGGCGTGGCATGTTGCCTACACGCTTCGCTGGTCCCACACACACACACACACACTCGGAACAAACACAGATACTCACTGCTATCACTCAAGGCTGTTGCTGCACGGCTGCCTTCGTTTTCAACAACCACTTTGGTTGCTTTTCTTGGCCAACACCAACGCATCGCATCGCACTTTGTGGTCTCCTCGGCTTTGCTCTCGCACACTCTTCGCGGACGGACAGAGAAAGTGAGTGTAAAAAAAGGAGAAGGAGGAGGAGGAGGAGGCGAACGCATTGACAGACCATAAAAACAATCCCTAGGAGCCATCAACCAGAATGAGGGCTAATGCTGCCATTGACCAACATACGAGAAACAAAAGCAGAACAAGAGAAAGGGGAATGCCTGCCGACTATGGGATACCCGGTTTTATATGAGGAATGTTCTTAAAATATTCTTAAATCTACATTTTCTAGAAAAAATGCATTCTAGATATCAAATAAATTAATAATTAATTCTGAAACGAAGAGAAAACTCTAGAAACTCTATGGGCTCCAGGAAATAGGTTTTGCCTTAAAAGTTCTATAAAATTATTAAAAGTTAAAGCAACTATTAGATAGTTAAAATATCCATTTACTCGCAAAATAAAAAGCCTAAAAATAAATCTCCCAAATATCTTTCGCCTCCAATATACCCTTCTAGTCCAAGGAGAAAAAAAAGGAGATGAAGCAGGCGGAGAAGCAGCGAACCATCAGCGACAGCTGCAGACACAGATGCACATGCAGATACAGATACATCCACAGGACACCGGGCAGGACGCGGAGAGCGAGGAGCGTGGAGAACAAGGAGCAGAGCCGAGCGGAACACATCCTAGAGTGTTTTGCGACTTCGCAGCTGTCACTCGCTTGCTATTCCTGTGCGTGTGCGCCGATCAGCAGATTTCGGTTTTCGGCTTTTGGGATTTCGGTTTTCAGCCACTTGGCCGGGGCCAAGAGTAGCAGGACCATTAATGGACAGGCCGAAGGACCTGGCAACAGTTGCACCCGCCTTTTGTTCCTAGTCCTAGGCACCAGAGCTGCTGCTGCTGCTGCTTCTCATCACATCCTGCATCCTGCGTCATTCGGTTCTTCCTGCTCTTTCAGCTCGCCTTCTCGCTCCTCCTGCCCGTCCTTTGGCCCAGGCAAATAATGACAAAAGGCAGGCGTAGTGCATCGAAGGTGCCAGGACATGCAGCTGTCGGTGGCACCGACTCTCCCCCGGGGCATTCATCGTCCTTTGCGACGGACACTAATATCGAATGCCGGAGCGTGTCAGATTTGCGAGTGATGAACAGCGTTAACTGGAAATTGACAGACGGCCCACTGAGCGCAGTAAGCCCTGTTTTTGTTACCAGTTGACAGGCGATGTCCGGAAGGTTATCCTGGCCGTTTCCAAGCGAGACGAACTGTCTGAGAGGATGAAAGGTACTTAAAGCGAAGAAAGCAGGGAAACGGTATTAAGATTTTAATTAAGGAATTTATTGTGGACTCTGACTTTTTTAAAATAAAAATAGGTGAATCAGGTAATTTAAGAAAAAAATATATAAGTGAGGCAAGGCCCACAGTTATATTTATGTATTTGTGTTTTCTATGTGGAGCGTTGGGTAGTGAGCTGGACTATGAATCTGAAATAAATAAAATAATCTATAAAACATCTAGTAAGTATTTCCCTTTTAACAAGCGCCTTTTCTTTCATTTTTATATGTAATGGCATACCATTTATATTAAAATCCGTGTACTATGCTTATTATTAGTATTATTGCATTTTAATTCTTTACATTTTATGTAAGTTTTTAAGCCCTTGCTTTGTTAACAATAACCCTTAGCCATTTATAATTGACAAAGCTATTATTTAAGCCTGTGGTTTGTAGCTATTGATTACGTTTTAAACCCAATTTAAATATGTTGCATTTTTTATTAACATTTAAAATCCAAGCGGAAGCTACCATCTCACTTCAATAACTGCAATTGTCATACACAAATAGTGGAAAAAATGCTCCGTAATCATTAAATAAATAATTCTTTTTTACTCTGAGCTTTTTAAATAATAAAAAGAATAATATGATTGTGAGCATTTTTTCCCTGACCCCATTTAAACCCCCCCCGAGTTTCCCCCGACCCATTTATTACTCTCAAACGGAGTTTAATTGAGGACAATGACAATCACTCGAGGGGCAAATTCCAGGAAAAAGGAAAGAGCGCTTGTAAGGGCTCCGGCGCCCGGGTTCGGGGCATTTAAGCTTTTAGCAGCTTTACAGATCGGGGCATTTAAATCACGGCCATCAGAAAGTGAAAAAAAGACGAGAAAAAACAGCGAAAAACATTGCGAAAGAGTTAATAACAAGCTGTAAACAATGCCTCGCCCCGCCCCGGCTCTCAATTCCAGCAATTTTCAACGAAATATTGAAAAAAATAAAGAAAAAAACAAGGAAAGGGCACACAGAAAAAACGGAAACAAAAATTCTCTGTGGCTCCTGCTTGTGATTCTGCGTCCAATGCACAGATGTCGCTCAGATTACGAACTTAATTGCCCCAGTGCAGGATATGAAACCCCAAGCCCAATGCCCCAATGCCCAGTGCCCAGTGCCCAGATTCCCACTCCGGAATCGCCCCTCATCCTGGGGTACAATAAAAAGCGGAATTCAGAGCAGCAGACGGACACAAAAAATAGCGAATGGCTAGCCCAAAAACTGCAGGCCAACAACATGGCTAACAGAAAAAAAAAGGCAACACCGGAGTAAGACGAGCGAGCTAGCGAGCAAAACTGGCCAAAATGTCAGGGTCCAAACATTGAATGCGAAACATTTCAGTTAACTTCTTTCTCCCTTTAAAAAATCCATGTCTATGGCTGCACGTGCAAAGCGGCTTTTGCATTTTTAACGGCCCGGCTTAAAGTTTCGGGCAGTTCCGGCATCCTGGCCAATTGATATGAAGCTTTGCTGGCCATAATTCCTGTGGAATATTAAACTAAACCAGTGATTGAGACTGTTGGCTGTGGAAAGCGGTAAATGTTGAGCTTATATAGCTTGTTTGCATTTGTTTATTTAAACTAATAGCTAGACAAGATTTAGTTAAACATATTTAAATACTATTTTATTATTAGTAGAAACTTAAGATTTTTATTTCTGGGTAGGTCAACTTGCAGTCAAGATGCGTACTTAGGTCGAAATAGTTTTCTCTTTATGGGATCGTTAAATAAGACAACCAATTAATAAAACCTTATTTATATGAAGACCAGGTTGACCTCAAGTTGGTTAAAATTAATAATAATGAAAATACAGGTCACGAAAAATCATAATAAAAAACACATTACATATACCCAAGGCTGTATAATTATTTGCATATTTATTAAAGCATAATAATTGCATAAATAATATTTGAATGAGGATAAATTCGATATTCTCTTTATTATATTTTAAATTAGGTAATAATATTAACATACTAATATGACGTAAACATATGGTTAAAGAAGCCAACAATTAATAATATTATTTATTACGAAACATTTCAAGGATACCCAAGGCTGTATAATTATTTTCATATTTATTAAAGCATATTGACTAAATAAATAATACAAATTAAGGGCTAATAAATGCAAATAAATTTTCTAGTTGCATTTTCCTTACTTTTCTTTCCTTTTTTTAAACTTTAAGGAAGAATGCATGACCGCAAGCTGGCCTGCCTTGATCTCTCCATCTCTATTTAAAATTTACATATATATCGATTGCTGGTTATGTTTTATTTCTCTTTTACAAGTGCCTCCCCACCGTACGCCTGCTCCCCTCCTGTACTGGCTGCTGCCTTAAACTTTTCCCTTAAAGTTCAATAAAATTGTTTGCCTTTGCGGTCTATTTTGGGCGTCTTTCAAGGGTAACCGTAAGAGTAAGCGTGTGGCCTCCCCCTTTTATTGAACTGGGTTTTCCCCGAAAAATACAAGCGGAGGCTTGTGGCTGCCTGAGCACACATTCTACGTACACACAAAGATATATACGATATATACAGTACTCAAAAGCCCCTTGTTTTGTGCGGGGTCTTATCGGCATTTCACTCCTTTGCACTCGAGCCTGCATTCGGCTTTGTTTTCGCTTTCGGCCACGTAAATCTTTTCAATTTGAATCAACCTAAGCGTTTGTCATTTTGACTAATGGCTTATCAAGCAAACAGAAACACAAAAACACAAACAAACACACAGAGACGAGTTCCCAAAAGCCGAAAAGATGTTTGACAAAATTTATTGTATCGTAAATTACGCATAAGAAAGAAAAGTTAACAAAAAAAGTAAAGTAAGGCGACGGGTGAAGGGGGAAAAATAAAAAAGAAAAGCCAGAAGAAGGCTAAAACTTTGCTAGCTTACAGCTCGTAAATTCCTTGGGGAATTTATGCAAACTTTCGTTTGTCGGTTTCACTCCTCAGGACGATTGCTCCATTCCTGGAGGTGATTTGCTGTCGCTGCAGGAATGCCTCTTCTAATGACCGGCAGGCAGGCAGCAGGCAGGTCATGACTGCCGGGGTCATGCACGTA
>VNJO01012186.1:0-12568 GCA_008042535.1 Drosophila tani | reverse complement strand
TGACAATAAAAACTAAATATATATATAATCAATAAACGTGTAAACAATAAAAAAAAAAAAATCGATATTAATTATACAGTGGTGGAAAAAATAATAGAAACAAGATTCTTCTCTGCACATTTAACCCGACTGTTAATTAAGTACAATAGGAAACGGCTTGAAACAAAAAGGATATACATAACTGATATCGGGACTTCATTCTGCATTCCTTTTTAAGTCGTTTTCGCCATTTTTTGTGGCGGAAATTCGCAATTTGGTGAGGGACTACGTGTTTTAGCTGGAAAAAAAAATAGAAACGCGACACAATTACGCCGAAATTTTTGGCTTAGTCTCGTTTTTTGTTTAAAATAAAGGTATAGATCCGTTAATTTAAAGTAAGTTTGTCATAAAACTAAACATTTCGTCCTAATTCAGGAACAAAATGGACTTTTATATCCAAAATGGGTCGAGGAGTGCATTGCACTGCTGTAGAAAGAGATATTATAAAAAAACTGAAGAACGAGGGAAAAACATTAAGGGAAATTGCTCAGACAATGCAGTGCTCACTAAAAAAAGTGTTTTCGGCCCTTCATTTCATCGAAAGAGAGGAGAACCGCGGTAGAAAGCGAGCAACAACTACAAAGTTTGATGACATATTGACTCGTACATCAAAATAAAACCCATTCCTTTCATCGGAGGAGCTCAAAAAGGACTTGCAGGCATCAGTTACCAGTCGCACAATTAGAAACAGGCTGATTGAGAAGGATTTTAAGGCACATTCACCTAGAAACGTACCATACTTGAGCAAGAAAAATATTCAAAAAAATCGATATTTTGCTTATCGTCAAAAGGACCGCCAAAATTGGAAAAATGTCCTTTGGTCTGATGAAACAAAAATTAATATGTTTGGAACTGATGGTAAATCATATGTAAGGCGCCCAAAAAATACAGCTTTCAATCCAAATCATACAAAAAAAACGATTAAGCATGGTGGAGGAAATATCATGCTATGGGGATGCTTCTCCTCCTCTGGAGTTGGTCCGATATTCCGTATTAAGGCCAAAATGTGTGCTCTACAATATCTTGATATACTCAAGGATGTTATCCTGCCATATGCCGAAGAATAAATGCCGTTAAAGTGGGAGTTTATGCAGGATAACGACGCCAAAGACTCGTCCAAATTAGTCAAGAAATGGTTCCAGGACACACAAATAAATGTAATGGAGTGGCCACCGCAATCACCGGACTTGAACCCGATTGAGTATTTGTGGGGAGTACTAAAAAACCGAATTGGAGGCTTTAAGCCCAAAAACAAGGAAGAATTGTGGCAGAAAGTGCAATTCGAATGGTATGCCATTGATCCCTTGATTTGCGCCAGTCTAGTGAATTCTATGCACCGTCGGTGCATTGCAGTTATAAAATCTAAGAGCGGTACCACTAAATATTAATTAAAACCATGTTTAGACTACAAAATTTGAGAAAATACCTATGATTTGTGAATTTATCCATTTTGTTTCTATTATTTTTTCCAAGGAGAGCAAATTGAATTAATTTTTTTTTGTCCTTAGCCAGTTTGAAACAAATTTTTTGTTTATTTTTCTAATACATACTATAATATATGTTAACAAAAAAATAATTAAATAAATATCTGTTACGGTTCTTGAGAAAAAAAAGAAAAAAACGGACGCAAAAATCTTGTTTCTATTATTTTTTCCACCACTGTATATCGTTTTAATCCGAAATCTTTAAAAACTACGAAAATATGGAATCATATCATATATATCGTTTTATTCCGAAATCTTTAAAACAACGAAAATCGGTTAATTTGGACCATAGGCATGAAGCTATAAGATATAGTGGTATAGGGTAATATTTTTTTTATTTTTTTTTTTATACCCTTGCAGAGGGTATTATAATTTTGACATGTTATTTGCAACGCAGTGAAGGAGGCATCTCCAACCCCATAAAGTATATATATTCTTGATCAGCATCACCAGCCGAGTCGATCTAGTCTCAGTTTTTTAGCTATCGGGCTGAAATTTTCAGCATAGTCTTATTTCTTTAGCACGCAGTATATATGTCGGAAAGGCCGACATGATGACAAAATTAATGTAAACAAATTTTTAACTTCTCTGTTTTCAACGTATTTCAATAAATTTTGAGATATAGCAGTTTTTATGGTTCTAGAATTATAGAAGCGATCGGTCGATTTATATGAAAATTAAAAATTCTACTTGTAAAATGCAAAATTTGCAAAATTCGATATTTTTTCAACATTACTAAAATCTACTTGATCAATCGTTTTGAAAGTTTGCACATAGCTTCTGCAATCAATTCTCCAGGTATCACCATCGGGATTTTTTTAAATTTATTTTTTATTATATTTTTTAAATAACAATTAAATTTTTTTGTAATATAGAATTGAATTTTTAACTTCAAACTTTCATGAAAAATCGAAAAAAAAAAAATGAAAAAAAAAAACTCCACCGTTAAGAAATTAATTCTAATTATATATTTTTAGTTAAAGAAATTATAGCAAAGAAATTAACATTTGAAAAAAAATGTTTGGCCACATAGAGCATAGCTGTTTCAAAATGGTGGGTGGGGGAAAATTAATTTGCTTTTTTATTCAGTTTTTAGCTAAAAATAATAAATAAAATAAATCTAAAGTGATTTTATTCAGACAGACAAAGCAGATTCATGGATAGTCTCTAAGCAAATAAAACATCTTATTATGTAATTTTAGTGGGTTGAAGAATCGTTTACGGACTTCGTGAAGGGAATTAATTGGCGAAGCTATGTGGTTTGTGATGTCGCCTATCACAATGTCAACAACTGGCTGTGGTCGCCCTTTATTGATCGTGGACCAGCAAACCGGCTATATATTGAGATACAATTCACAATACGAGATTGTTCATTATTTCCAGGTAAGCAAATTTCAAATGTTACAACTCATTTTACTTCAAACCTTAAACATTTTAATTTTAATCAACCTATAAACACATTTTAATTTTGGTTGACATTTTTTATAGGAAATGCTTTGTCTTGTAAGGAAACATTTAGCTTACTCTTCTACGAGTTTGATGCGGCTACCAGAGAGCCTCCTCCATGGCAAACCGATAGCTATCGACTGATTGCACGCATTGCGGCCGGAGAGGGTCGATTTAATCAAAATTCGGATGTAGATATTAATACGGAAGTGAAAAGCATAGCTGTAAATAAAAAAGGGGTATATTTTGCGTTTCGCGACCAGGGCGCTTGCATTAGTGTTCTCGCAGTAAAAGTTTATTATATCACCTGTCCTGCTGTCACCGAGAATTTTGCAAATTTCAATGAAACACCAACGGGAAGAGAAATCACAATAATTGAGAAGCAAAATGGAACCTGTGTGGAAAATGCTGAACCCTATGAACCGCCAACTTACCTGTGCAAAGGTGATGGAAAATGGACCATACTAACTGGCGGATGTCGCTGTAAAGTTGGCTATGAACCGAATGATTTAAATAAAACATGTACAGGTTAGTACCTCTTGTTATCTCTTTTTATACGTATGCACTGGGTATAAACAGGTCCAAAAAAATTCGAACGCTATTGATTCTGAAAAGTCTTTACCTGTTTTTGCTAATCTGAAACTGAAATCCATTACGTACCTATTTTCAGAAAATCAAGGTCGAAGTATCAAGCACTTCTTGATTTGCCACTTTTAAGACCTAATAAAACCCAACCCTTACGTAGCCCACAGCAAGTATCAGGCTAAATAGTGTTTTATTTTGAAAAAAAAAAAATATATATATATATAAATTTCTATTTAGAAAAAGAGAGCTTAAAAAGCGTATAAGAAGGATCCCAGAATGGCGATGAATTTCTCTTCGTATTATTGAACGCAAACATTTGTTTGGTACTGAGCATCTCACAGTCGGGCTTACTCAACTGTAGCCTTTTTTACTAGTTTACATACATAATTATGCATATACCCCGAAATAGAGCAATTTCTACAATTTCAGAAATGCGTTTTTACATTTAACATGCCTCTGTTTTCCGCTAGTTTATTATCTCTGCAACAGCAGAAAATATATATAATTTGAAATTATATTACAAATAATTATATATAAAATTACAACATTTCAAATGAAATAGTTCAAGGGAATTGAACGCGGATGGTTAGACTCTAAATTTCCAAAGTTTTTCACAGGCAACTGGGGAGTCGAAAGTTTTAAGACACTTCTTAATAATTTAAATTAATAATTTCTTAACTGAACTTGCTTTCCTTCAGTTTTTCTAGATTTAATATAAACTCTATTTTTTAAATATTTTTTTAGAATGTCCCCTGGGTACATTTAAGTCGCCTGAAGTGCAAAAATGTACCCAATGTCCGCCCAATTCAAAGGCTTTAAAGACAGGATCACCGTATTGTCAATGTATCCCAGGATACTACCGACATCCACGCGATGGCCGACATATGCCATGCTACAGTCCGCCAGCTGCTCCAACCAATCTCACATTGCTTTTTGTGGATCAAACAAGTGCAATATTAGCTTGGAGTACTCCTAGCCCCATCAAGAACGAATCATATTTAGGAGAGCCAACGAAGACCCAAAAGTATCACAGTGATATAGTGTATAAAATACGATGCAATATGTGTAGCTCGAACGTTATGTATAATCCCGCAACAGATACATTTAATGAAACTAAAATAACGATAACAAATCTAGAACCAGTGACAACTTATACTGTTCAGATTCATGCAACAAACAGTGTGACACTTGTCACTGAGCCATTGTCGCACTCCAATGAAACATCAAATATATCGAATGATTTTATTTTCAATAATACCTCAACGACGCAAAACATTCCACCCTTGGATTTAAATGAAATTAAAACCCAATATGCGGAAATTGTGTTTACCACAGAGTCAGTATTACTGTCTACAGTCTTTAACTTACGTATCTTGACCATCTCTAGCAAGGATGCGGATCTCGAATGGGATAAACCTGTTCAAATTGATAATCCTCCACTGGAATTTTATGAAGTTCGTTGGTTTCCCAAACTTGAACTCGATTCGATTAATAAAACGGCTTTAAATACAAAGGACACAAAGGCTCATATCGAAGGACTGGTAGAAAATACAGAATATGGTTTTCAAGTTCGTTGTAAAACGTTAAATGGTTTTGGTGCTTATAGTAATATGATTTATGCTCAAACTCTACAAGCAGTTAGTTCAGGTAATTCCCTTTTATTATTACATATTATGTAAGTTTCCTGTTATTATTACATTTATTAATATTATTATATTATCTAATTCGACAGTCTACGACGACTCGGTGCAAATACGATTCATTGCCGGGGCCATTGTCACTGGAGTTCTATTTTTAGTTATATTTATTGTGGCTACAGTGTATTTTATGCGTTCAAAGCATCAGGATGAACTTGATAAGAAATCTACTAATCATTTGCCTTTACCAATGGATTATGCTAGCAACGAAGGTGAGTGTATGTTTTGTAAGCATGTAATATTCGTTTTTTTTTTTTCAATTCGAAAAAAATGCTGCTCTGATACAATAATTTTAATTCCAGAACATAATATATTTTATACCGATAATAATCGACGATAAAGTACTTATTCTGGTGCATATTTTACTTTTGCTAATTTTTTTTTCTCTACTTTTTTCGTAATTGTTTGAATTACTTCAATTTAAAGTTAATGTCAAAATGTTTGTATTTTTATTAAATTATTAAACATATTATTGAATAAAGTTCCATACATAAATATAAAAGTCGGTTTTCCGACTATTCCTTTTATGATTTTCAGAACAAATCAATATACAATTTTGTGTTTTGCGATATAAAATATTTATTATTCCATTTCTTTATTTTTAGTTAATTCTATGGATACTACTCCAATTGTCAAAACCCTTCACTTAAACGGTATAATCTTTTGCTTACATTTTTATATAAATATTTTGTTCTATATATCTATATGCTGATTAATTTTTTGGTTGTTGGGATGATGCATGTTATACTTGATGTTTTGGAATAACAAAAATATATTGTAAATTCAGATATGCGATACTATGGTGGCATATATGTATATGTAAATACATATAAGAATCTTAAATTTCTTCGTTGTGTTTTTTAAGTGTAAGCCAATAAATTTGTGACCATTGTATCGCTTTCTTACCTCGTTAAGATGTGTTTTTGTTTTTATATTAAAAGCTTTTACTTCTAATTTCTAATATCCGTAGAAGTAAGATTTATATATATTAACTATCTTCATTAAGTCGCATTTATATAAATTCCTTATGTTTTCTTGATTTGTAGAATTTTGGTCAGCTCTTTTAATGCTTAGTGTTAAACTTGCCTTTTCTTTCAGTGACAACGCCTCTTTTTGGTAACAGCAGATGCTACATAGATCCTCACACATATGAAGATCCAAATCAGGCAATACGAGAATTTGCAAGGGAAATCGATGCCAACTACATAACCATCGAAGCTATTATCGGTTGGTATATGTATATACATACATATAATACAAATAATATTTTATATATTACATTAATATATATTTAAAAATACATTAATACAATAAATTCTTTTTCGACTTAAAGGCGGCGGAGAATTTGGAGACGTTTGCCGAGGCCGCTTAAAAATTCCGCCTAATTTTGTTCAGGACATTGATGTCGCAATAAAGACCTTAAAACCAGGTATGTGTAAGCGGTAGACAATAGTACAAAATTAATAATAATTATATTATACCAAATATATATAAATAATATTTCATAATATTTACCATTATGTAATCTCAAGGATCTTCGGAAAAGGCTCGCTGTGACTTCTTAACAGAAGCCTCCATTATGGGACAGTTCGATCATCCGAATGTTATTTACCTCCAAGGGGTGGTGACACGATCCAATCCCGTTATGATTATCACCGAATATATGGAGAATGGAAGCTTGGACACCTTTTTGAGGGTTAATGATGGAAAATTTCAAACATTGCAACTGATCGTAATGCTACGAGGCATTGCCAGCGGGATGGCCTATCTTAGTGATATGAATTATGTGCACAGAGATTTGGCCGCTCGGAATGTCCTCGTTAATGCACAACTAATATGCAAAATAGCGGACTTTGGATTGTCGCGAGAGATTGAGAATGCAAGTGATGCATATACAACAAGGGTGAGTACTAGATTGTATTTAAAAAAAAATCTTTACTAAGTAGCACAACGTTGAATTATTTCGATCTCTTCAAAAAGCTCGACTTAATAACGAAAGCTCTTTAACATAAATAAATTTATATTTTCATATCTGGCTCTTTTATATATTATTACTAATATTAGTATTTATATATTTTATTTGAAGGGTGGAAAAATCCCGGTTCGCTGGACAGCACCGGAAGCAATTGCTTTTCGGAAGTTTACATCTGCCTCAGATGTTTGGTCATATGGTGTGGTTTTATGGGAGGTGATGTCTTACGGAGAACGTCCCTATTGGAACTGGTCAAATCAGGTAATAATAGCTCGAAAAATTTTAATTTGCATCTATTATAACTGTATGCTATTTAGGATGTGATAAAGAGCATAGAGAAAGGTTATCGCTTGCCAGCTCCCATGGACTGTCCGGAAGCGCTTTATCAATTAATGTTAGACTGCTGGCAAAAGCAGCGAACGCATCGTCCAACCTTTGCGAGCATCGTCTCAACACTGGACAACTTGGCCAGGCAACCGCAATCGCTGTTAACCACGAGGAACTCTCCCGAATCGGATAATGCTCACATTTTGGATGCACAGCAGCGCGGTCAAAATATATTCATTAGCACTGACTTGTGGTTGGAACACATAAAAATGTCCAGATATTGTCAGCATTTTAAAGAGGCTAACTTAAATAATGCTCAACAGGTGCGCAACATTAGAAGGAACTAAATTTTTTCTTCATTATATTTCGATATAAAAATTGAACCGCTAATATGTGTATAGAATGCAAATTTGTAATTTAACTCTTAATTTATTCCATCTTAGATTTCTCGTCTAACTGCTCAACAATTATCGGATATGGGCATAACTCTAGTGGGACATCAGAAGAAGATTTTACATCAAGCTCGCCAGTTGGACACTATAATCTAAATCGTTCTATGTATTTCAAGTAATATTTTTAAGGTGTAAATATTATATAATATATAATTTACAATACATTTAAATAGTAATATATAACAAAACACGTGTGAGATACAAAAAGCAGAAAAACAAAACATTTACGTAAACTTAAGAATTTTATAAAAGTTTAGTATATTTAGTAGACAAAAAAGTATTGTTTTTACTTTCGCTTAATTGAGTGAATAAACTTATATTTATATGTATCATTTTTATCATTCAATTTCATCTCAAGCTAATAATTGTACAAGTATCATCGCCACGTTGCTTTCGACGGCTTTTAGTTTATTGTTATAAAAGTTACTTCTTAAAAACATAAATCATTTTCATTCATATCCCTAAATTATTTCGCAAATAAAATATTGAAAACAAAAACTAATAAAAGGTTTGGTTTTCCGACCTAAGCAATACACAACTATAAGTTTGTTTCTTTTATTTTGTAGCTTTGGGAAAGGCTTTAAAATTACTATTTTTGCCTATATTAGCACAAAATAGAAATTTATTTCGAGTGTATCTGTGTAGTTCAAATTATTCAATTATTTTTGAGATCAGGGCTCAAAGCTGGCTATTGGGAGCTTTCATTTTAAAGTCTAAAAGAAGGCAATATTTAAAGTTTAATAAATATACGGGGGTGCTAATGAAATCTAAACTTTTTAAATCCAGTTACTTGTCTACAACTATGCTATACATTTTCTCTGTATTTGGTGCCTATTTTTAGACACCCATTAAAGTTATTTCAAAAACCTAGTTATTTCTGGAATCTACCGATAAAGTTATTTTGGTGTTGTTTTTGTATGATTTACTATTTTGGTAGCGAACTTTAGGACACCAATTAATACCAGGAGCGTAGACAGCAGTGAGCAGAACATTATTTTGAGTGTAGCCCAAACTCTTTGTTTCAATTGACCAATCAGAAGCCTTCCTTTAAAAACCGTTACTCAAGGAACAGGCGCAAATGCGCAGAGCTGCTTACTGCTTGATTATGTTTGCTCGGAAATTTTCATTTTAGAATTTTAGGGCCGGACCAAGATTAAAATACCCTACAACGTTATGCCAAAATGCTCATAAGTGACAAATTTACCTACTTTATAGTATTTAAATAATTTAATAAAAATCTTAAAAGTTTTTCGACTTCATATCAATAGTTAAGTTCAGTTCAATGAATATGTGAATATCTGTGTTTGTTTCTCTAAATGTGTGGTAAACCTAAGTAGGGAACGTTTTGGGTATAGGGTGTTTGTTGAACTACATATGTTATATACACACATACATGATTGCGTTTCTGTTTGTGTAAGCAAATGTCCAGTGTATGTAGATGTGTATTTTGAGTTCGTGTGTGGGTGTGATTGTGTTGTTTATGTTGCGTTTGCTGCTCTTAAGTAAGCAGTTTTTTTCTGTGGTGAATATTTTAGTCGTATTGGAACCGACGCCCAAACAGGTTCACAATAGACGCGTGTATAGAGGAATGTTAATGAAAGAAAAAGAGTGCGAGAACACGATGAAAATATGTATAACTTTCTGTGGAACTGTGATCATATTTATTTACACTTCTATCGAAAGTATTTCCCTTAAATGTGTTTGACTTATATGGAAATTCATTAATTTCAAAAGTTTCGAGAAACTTGTGTGAATGTGGACAATTTGTAAAGATTTTATCACATGTACATAATTAAAAAAAGTGTTGTAGACTATTTTAAAATCTGGAAAAAATACCAAAATTTTTAAAAATTGATAATCATACGGAAATTATGTGGCCATGAGGAAAAAAAATGTTAATAATAAACATTAAAAAGGAAAAATCTACGTTAATATCAACAATATCTGTTACTTATCGATATATATCGAAACTTGCAAAGTTTACTGTACATAATAACATTTTGTTAGTAAAGTCAGCAAAGTTATGGTTTATATTTTGTTTGATATTCTTGCTTACACAGCAACTGATAAATGGCCAAGAAATGGGCGACCAAATGTCAAATTCAAAAATATTACATACAAATATTAGCAATAGAGTTAACTACTTGCAGCTGTTAGGACAAAAACGAAATATCAAAAATAAATATCGAGACAGTGAAGATCCAATAAAAAGATACACTCAACCACGGATAGAAATTGAAACCAAATTATCACATCCCGATAAGTATCTAAAAACCTTGTCCAAAAAGCATAATAAACAACTTAATGCTAGTTCAAGTAATTATAGTCTGATTAAACTAAGGCAGTCTACAAATATATCGCACAGAAATAATACAATAATACCTAGAAAAACCAGAGATATTCCAAAAGTTAACAATAAAAAACCAACCAAAATTGATGAAATTAAACTTAAGCGCTTAGTTTTAAATGGCCTTGGAATGAAGAAGATACCAGATATGGCAAAGGTAAGAAAACCTCTACTTATCTTACTTACACGCGTATATAAGTTTTACTAAAAAGATCTTCAAAGCCAAACTAAAAGAAAAAAGCGGTTAATTATATATATATATATTATTTGTATTCAGTTTACAGTATACAGTAAATAAAAATCGATACTTTTAATATCATACATCTTATCTATATTTCCAGGTCAATGTAAGCCAAGACGAGTACTCGAAAAAATATCTAGAATACTTAGATCGTCTAAGAAGTAATCAGGAAAATTCGAAAGACTATTTTAATAGCAATAACGGAGTGTCTTCTAAAAGTGATTTACATTTATTTAGTATTGTTACTAACCGATTTAATGACATAAGCCACAAACGATGGCGTCACAAGAGATCACTCGACACGAGAAAATATACTACAAATATTCTTTTGCATTTTCCCCTATCAAATATAAAAGATCACAAATTAAGTCATAATAAAATTGATGAGGCAAATGTAAGATTAATGCTTCTTTATAGCTCGTCCTTGGCAAATAATTCCCATAGCTGGTCGCAAAAACATGGAAAACGCAAAGAAAGTAAGGAAAACAAGAATTGTAAATTTTATAAACCTGTAAGAAGAATCATCCAAAACCGTCAAATAAATCTTAAAGTATATCAACTTCTTTCTTCAAATCGAAGACGACTTCTGACGTCGCGTAAAATCCAATTCGAAAATATGGATTATGATGAGACTCGAACTCAGTGGCTAGAGTTCGATGTGACAAGAGCTGTACGGGATTGGTTAAGTAAAAGCCATCCAAATTTGGGTATCGAAATACAATGTGATCGATGTAAAAGTCTGGGCGCTCGCATACTTAGCGACTCTAGCCCATTAACCACAGCTACAGCTCAAGAAACCACAAGTTCAATAAGCGAAGAACGCTTTAATCTAATGCCAGTGTTGAATATAATCGGTCACGGAGCTATGGAAACGGACTCCAGAGTCCATCAAATCATGTTGACACATAATAAAAGCGATCAGTACGTACATCATAATACCAGATGGGGTACAGCGGTTAAATGGAATAATTCGTGTTACAAACTGCACCAAAGATGCTGTCGTAATCAATTGGATGTTGCCTTTAAGGATATTAAGGGCTTTGAGTTTATATTACAACCAAAAGTATTTGATGCGGGGTATTGCCATGGACGTTGCCCACCACGTCATAATCCAGCTCATCATCATGCTTTATTGCAAAGTTTGATATGGCAAGAAGATCATAGTCGAGCTCCACGTCCATGTTGTGCTCCCTCTAAGTTGGAAATGCTCGAAATATTACATATTGATGAGAATCATAGCGATAAGTTAAAGATTTCAACATGGAGTGATATGCAGATACTAGAATGTGCCTGTTCTTAACCATGTTTTTAGAGGCTTTCTCAGAGATGTATTCTAATTATAAAGGATTTTTTATACATTTTTTATATATTTGTTTAAAATTAAATATAAAATAAATAAATAAAATTATGTAGTACCGCATTAAAAATTATTAATCAGCCGAGAATATATGTAACATGCAGACAAATCCATGGTTGCTACAGAAACTGCTTTCACTCCAGTTTCGCCCCAACTCCAAAACACCGTGCTCTACACCAAAAACTCTTATCAACAAGTAAGGAAAGCTAACTTCGGGCAGTGCCGAAGTTTTTATACCCTTGCAGATCAGTTTATAATACACAATTAAAACAAATGGATTGCAGCTGGTTTCTGTGAAATTTATTGAATCTTTCACATACTTAGCCCCCTCACCACGACAAGGTCACAATCCATGAGGGGGAATATTATATTAAATAATAAATATGATAATTAGAACTTATTAACATCAATAATAAATAAATTAACATATAGATAAATAAAACTATTTTCTAATTACTATACTTAAGGAAAATTCCGTCATGATGACTGTAAGGCGTTTGATAAGTAAGGGCTACGGCATGCGGAATTCGGCTGTCGACAAATATCCAATCAATTTGTGTCAAGTGCTTTGTGGTAGCAGAATTAGTGATTGGTATCAGATTGAGAGAATTTAAAGACCTT
>VNJO01012185.1:0-27597 GCA_008042535.1 Drosophila tani | reverse complement strand
TTTAAAAATAAAGCTCAAATTCTTCGACTTATTACTAATTAGTATAATTAAAATTAGGCTGTCTTTAATTTTAGCAAATTAAAAAATAAAAAAACCATAATAATAACAGTGATTTTCCTAATATTATATTTTTTCTCCGTGCCTTGTCCACAAATAAATGATATTTCCCATTTTAAATCTTCTGCCTTTGTTGTGGCATGAAAGAAAGAAAAGTCAAAACCTCATCAAAGACAAAATGTTCAAAAAAATAACCCAAGCGAACAGCCGTAAAGTGGTTAAGATATTTATTCAAAATCTATTCCCTGCGACACAGCAATTGGAATTTATTGTTAAAAAATAAATAAAGGATAAAAATTAAATCAAATAAATAACTGCCGCCGAGAAGAAAGGCACGAAAGAAAGAAAGCAAGTCAAGGAAGGCAAAAAGTGAAAGGCAGTAGTTTATCTCCTCTCTCCGCTCTCCGCTCTGCGCCCCCTTTTCCCCATTTTCTTTCTTTGTGGAAATGGACATGTTGTTTTTCCATTTTCATGCCATTTTGCATTTTGCCCCATTCCCAGTCTGCATTTTATTTTATTATTTTTGGTCAGTTTGCTTTCTCTACTTGTAATGAAAGCGATTACACGCCGACAGTAAAGCAGACGATAATCAGTAGCAGGCAGAGCAAAAGCGGAGGGGGAGGGGGGAAAAGATGGCAGAAAACCATTTCCTGTGCCTCCGCCATTTCCCTTTTCGCCGTTCGCCATTTCGCTTTTGGTTTGCAGTATTTCTGTAAAGTTGTCTCGGGCAAATTTATGACATTTATTGAAATCGTTTTTTGTTTCCTTTTTTTTTTTACAGAAAAGTCAAAAAGCTTTTCCTCCGCTCCTTCTTTGCTGCTCTGATTAGTAGTATGGGATTCCGTTTATATTGTTAGGTCCTTCCACCCAAAAATCCAGCTGCAATTAGTTTCGCATTCAGGGAATTGTAGGGGCCCTTTACCCCAAAAAAGAAAGAATAAAAAAAAGACCAAAAATGAAAACAATAAAATGGCAAATAAATTACAAGAAATCCCCGCAAATGAGAGAACCTGTTGCTCGGAGAACACAAAAAGCCAGAGGGGGGCACTAAAGCTAACCAATAGCAGGGAAATCGTAAAAGGAAGTTCCGGGCTTACCCACAAAAACTTGCGGCTTAATTCTATTGAAATAAATGAAAGCAAATATTAAAGCAAAGAATGTAATCACAGCAAATTCCGGGAGAAAAATAAACCTAAATGAGGCCTAACGAAATAATGGAATAGAAAATGAATGTAAAATTAAGAAAATTTAAAGCTTTATTGCGGGAAATGGCAATAAGATATGCAAAGTCTTTAAATTATTCAGGATTAAGAGGTGTTTATAAAATGCTAAGGTCTTTAAAATATTTATGATTAAAAGGGTTTTATAAAGTGCTCAATAAGCAAATATCCAATTTAATTTATAAATAAATCTCTTATATTTGAGCCTAGAATATTAACAATAAATTAATAAAATTCTCCCACTCATTGCCGCAAATATAAGCAAATATTTTCTTGATTACATCAATAGCCTGGCTAATAAGATATTAATTACTATCAACCTTTGATCCCTTCTCCCTAAAATTTGCCAAAAACAAAAAGAAATAGAGAAAACCCCGAATGAGAGCATCAAGAATGTATGGAAATAAAAACAAAAAAAAACTAAGAAATCGACGAGGGCGCCGAAAGTGCGTGCACAGCCTTATAGCGACAGCCTTGGGCCACATATGTGCGAATGGGAAAAGAGAAAAGCCAGACGAGATAGATGTATGTACATAATGCAAAACTTTGTCAAGAGAGTGAGAGAGAGGCTGGCTAAACGAAAGAGAAAGAAATAAAGCCTATACGACACAAAAAACAAAAAATAAAACGCTGGGAAATGTAAACAATTAAAACTAGCTAAATACTGAGCGAAATAAGGGGTTATAAGTGTCAGTTGGCACAAAGAAATAAATAGGTTAAGAAATATAAACATTAAATTAAATGACTTGCCTTGATATTAAATAAATTTAAAAATAAGTTAGATACAATTTAAATACCATGGAAGATTAAATCTCTATATCTATTCATGGTATATTTTTTGTAACCATTAAATATATATAAATAACATTTACAAATAAATGTTCCTATACCTGCTTACATATTTTTTTTTCTTGTAATTTAACATGGTTAAAAATCACTCTATCAATATTATTTTGAAGCTTGAAGTAATTTAAGAAATACAATATATAAAGGTATTTTAAGATTATTTTTTTAATAGCTCAGCTTATTTATTTTGTGGAAATCCATATCACACTTATTATTCTAATCAAAAAAAAAGGTCCCTGACCTTAAGGCAGCAAGGAGTTCAACACTCTCGAAGGCACTCGATGTCTGGTTAGGGTATTTTTCTGAACAAAAAAAAAACTCGCAACGAAGAAAACCTTCGTCAAAGTTGGCGCTATGAAAAATTCTGCTGTTGCTGTTGTTGTTGTTGTCGTTGTCTCTGTTGTTGGCTCAGCAAATCTTTTTCAATAACAGCAACAACATCGACAGCAACAACAAGCCGCCTATTACGCATATGTAATAATTTTCATTTTCATTTTCATTTCTCCGAAATTTTCCCCTCTTTTCCTTGGCTTTTTTTTTGTGCTTGTGATCACAGCTGTGCCGGACAAGAAGAAGGCAAGGGAAATGGGAAATGGGCAATGGTAAATGGTAAATGGAAAATGCGAAAAGGAAAACTTGATGGCAGGCGTTTAATTCTTGCTCTTGTTCTTGTTGCTGTCTTTTATTAATGAATTTCTCTCAATTTTCCCCGTCCTTGTCATCTCTTTTTTCGTTTTCATCTTCTCTGAGTTCGTGTCGTCGGATTTTATACGTTTTCCCTCTTTTTTTTTTTTTTTTTTTTTGGTGTGCTCTTGTTTTTTACTATTTGGGCTATGTCTAAAAATATGTCTGCCAATTCGCTAAGTGGCCCAAACGTATCTATACGGGATACACAGAAAATACAGTTGAATTCCCAATAGAAAATTGCCCCGATCGAATGAATTTAAAGATTATACAAAAGACATTCTTTGTTTAATCAAATGAAACCTATTTTTGGCTAAAAGTTTCAAGCGCACTATCGAAATATATCGTAAAGATTTAAATAAAGAACGTAGGAGGTTCAAAAAATTTAAAAGAAATTTATTTAATATTTACAGAATATTCAGAAAAATAATAAATAACTAATAAGTTCGATAAATGCACTTGGACACTTGAAATAAATATTCTCTCCCCCATGAAATGCATTATTTTATTAAGAAAAAATCTAAATTAGGCCAAAAACAAGCAATAAACAATAACAATTAATGTAAACAGGCTTACATACGGGAAATTTTATCAACAATATAAATATTTCGACACATTAAGAGCAATAATTTATATCATCTTTCTTCCCTTAATTTTTTACCACCAGGTTACTTTCAAGCACTTTTTACACCTTCCAGCTTATTCCGGATTATAATCTCGCCTTTTGGCTCATTAAAGGCAAATTACAACGCGGCTGTAAGTGCCAATTAAATGCAAATTTCTTTTAGCCGCATTTGGGTTTTAATTTGATTATTATCTTCCCACAGATTATGATGTTCTTTATTTTTTTCCGGCCAAATATTTGGTATTTGTTTTGCTACAGAACTTGAACATTTAATTGTTTTGTTTAACTAATTGATATTGTCACGTTAGCCTAATTAATTGATCAATATAGGCAGCGGAGGGCGGGGTAAAACAAATGTGTTATTTTTTGGGGAAACCGGGATACCGGGAAACATGGAAAAACGATTTGTTTACATTTCGAAGCTGCTGCTGCTGCAACTTGAATAAAATTTGCATACATTAAATAAATAAATAAATCTATGTGAATATCAATGTGTATTACTATTTGTGATTGGCTCCACCGGTTGTCTGCAAATTGTTGATTTTATAATTTAATATTGATGTTATTACGCCGCTGCGCTTTATGGAAAATTTCTCAATTTTTGGCGCGCATTTTTTCCATGCCGGCACACACTTTTCACACAAATTCAAATCACAGTTGCACAAAAAAAACCGCACAAACAACAACAGAAAAAAAAACAGATTTTATATATTTTTAAAAATAACTAATCAATTCAAAGCAACTCTCGCGAGTGATTCTTTGTTTGGGTTCGCGATGTTTTTGGTTGTTTACTCGGATTTCGCCGGATTACAAAGCACAGCGCGCCGCGTGTCCGTACACGTGGCCAGCTCGACGTACACTGAGGCGTATACGCAATGTCGGAATGTCGGAACCAGCTCTGCATCGAGTCTGTTACTCGACTGTTGCCGGATTCTGCGATGCGATGCGATGCTACAGCTGCTTCCACTCCGCAGGGATGCGGATGCGGCGCACCATAGTGCTGTCGCGTCGTCAGGTTTTCCCGCCAGATCTAGCGTTTTCAGTGAAAAGGAAATCGGTTTTTTGGTACTACGCTTTAGGAGAAATTTTTGGTAGGCCAGATAAGTTTATTAAAACACCAACTGTTAAAAATATTAATTAAATACGAGTGTCTCATAGTTTAGCTTATTCAGCGCTTGTATTTTACCCCAAAATCCATAAAAGGCGGAATTTATTTATATTTTTTTCAGCCCGAAGTAATTTTAGCCGAAAAATAAGACAATGTTAAAATTAAAATTTAAGATAATACGAACCTCGAATATATGCTTAAGTATTTACACAGGTATCCGAGGTATTTATCGTCTGAGTACTACATTTTAACTTCGATAAAGTTTTTTTCCATAGGTTTTTATATACTTTTATATGTTTTCAAATTAAAATGATAAATTGCGGAACTATTCTGACCCTTTAACTATTATACTTAATATCAAAAATATATCTTTAAGGGGGTAACAAAAAAAAGGTGATTTAGCTAAGAAATAATGTTGTAAAGTGTTATAATGTAATCTGTAACAATGGGGGAAAAATCGCTATTAGATTATCTGATAAACGATAGTTAATAAAAAAATCATGTATTGTATTTTAAATCATTTTACATTTTATAGGTATTATATTAACTTTATACTAAATTTAAATCTATATATTTTTATTTTACATATTTGCTTATGACAAATTGTATTAAATAATGCGCCAAATTGTATATATGTATATTAAACTGTATTAAATATTAGAAAAATTAATTAATTAATTTTCAGGTGTTTAGAGACAGACAAAAGAATTAGGCTAGAATAAATCGGCAGTTGATGCTGCTGTAAGCCTGCTTTCTCTACTTTAAACCATAAATTAAATTAAATTATTATATATACATTTTACCATAGTTTCAGCTTTTTTTTTCTTAACTTTTCACTCTCAAAAGTTTGGCATCTCTGGGATTGTCCCACAAACGCTCAATGTCGAGTGAGTGGAAGCACGAAGCAAGAGCCGAACAAGGCCAAAGGGCGCTCGGGCAATGCCTGCTTTTTGGCTCAAAAGCATGCTCCCTCCGTTCGAGTGGGAGAGCTGTGCTAAGAGAGAGAGAGAGAAAGAGGGAATCTGAGTGAGTTGTAGATTTTTTACTCATTTCCGCCGGCACTTCCGGCATCGTCCTGGCCCAAGGAAGTTGTAGCCTCGCTGACAACGGCAACAACGGTCTGATCCTATTTTTCATACATACTTATTTCTATTTCTATTTTATTTTATTTCGGGGCTGGATTTTTTGTCAGATAACATTCTTGGATCACAGACTGCTGAAAATATTTTTGGAAAATGTTTGCCGTTTGTTGCAGTTCCCTTGTATTGGCCTTAAGCGATTTGACATTGCTGACTCGTATTCCACAGGAGCTAACTCTGGGCTAATACACCTCTTTTGGAGGCAACTTAGGGTTACTTTGGACTTACTTTTTGTTTGACTCTTGTTGGGGCAATACTGAATAAACTCTAAACTGTCCAGCAAAGGATGTAACAAAAATCCAGTCTTTACTAAAAAAATTCCCCAAAACATCTAAATAGCTTTCATAGTCGTTTCTCTATTTATTCTTGGCGGTCGACTAATATGGCAGTCAGAGTAAGCACCTTAATACCCAATTAACCCTGTCCAAAGAGTATTTTTATCACTGTCTCTCCTCCTCCTCCCGAAATACAAAGTCCTAACAAAAAATCCTGCTTGCCTTAACGCGCAAACACACACACACAAACACCGAAAGAGACTGCGTTTTTACAAACAGGACCTAGGACAACTGAGACCACACGAAAAAGCCGCAGGAAAGGCGGCCACGGATAGACACGGGGGATGACAAGAGACGTTCTTTTGGTTCAATTTGCTGTTCTATTTTGCCGCTTCCACAGGCCACAGGGCAACAGCAACAAACACAACAAGAACAGGGGAAATGCGGTCAAAGGTTGCTACAGTTACAGCCAAATGAGTAAGATGGCAAGCGGGCAAGAAGAAAAAACACCCACAAAATGGCAAGGCAACAAAAGTAAAAGATACCCGAGACTAGCCATACCCTGTAGAGTTCGAAGGCAATCAAATTATAGGGAAATATATCTACCTAATCCTCAGAATTCTCTTAAAATTTATATTAATTGTTTTATAATTATTAAAGTTTTCTAATACAAAACTCTTTTTCGTTTGCTTTTGCTTGTACATTGCAGGCAAAGCGTGGGAGAGAGAGCTAGAGAGAGAGTGTGCAAAAGTAATCTCCGCAAAAGCAAGCAGCATCAAGAGAGCAAAGCTGCTCACTATTGCTTGTACATTGCAGGCAAACGTAGAAGAGAGAGCGAAAGATCGTTTGGGATCTTTGGAATAAAAACAATAATAAAGACTCTTCAGAATAAATATTGGAACAGGCTTTTGAGAGGGTATACCCTCTGCTATAGGGTATCCAAATCCAAGGCAGCTGTTGCTTGCCTCAATAAGGAATAATTTGGCCCCGTCTCCGGGTTATCCCCGCCTCTAGGACTTTTTCTCTTCTATGTGTGTGCCTCTGTGCTTTATTATTTGCCTTTCGAATCTAATATGTATAATGCCTTTGAGTGTGATTAGCAGCCATGTTCGATAATAACAAGAAAGTACGCATGGTCCATACATGGGTCACATTCTCCTCACGAATAAAAGTTTCCAGTTTGTCCACAAAACATACACATTACAAACACACACACACACAGCCACAGCCACCCACACACAACATGTTGTTTGCATCTGGCAAATTTATTCGCAATCAACGCTATTAAGTGTCAATCGACTGCAATTATTAATCAGTCCGTCTCCAAGGATCTAAGGAGCCGAGGAGTTTCGTTCTGCTTGCACAAGCAAAAAGGGAAAAGCAAGAGCTAGAGCAAGAGCAAAGGCAAAAGTAAAAGCCTTAATTACATAATCAACGAAGCTGGCCCCAAAAGTTATGCAAGCTCAAATCCAGAGATTTCGGCATGTAATTGTTGGTGTTATTATCCGAAAGCATAAATGAGTTGGGAAACACGATATAGTTATGCTTGATTTTAGGCCTAAACAAGCTCAGTTTTCATTCCATTTTAATTAGAGTTGGTAAATCAGTGCAGGAATGGCTAATCGGGAATAAAATTAATTAATCCTTGTGCTCAAAGTGCGTAAAATAATAGCACAGACGTGTATTTGGCATTTATCTGAATTTATTTGATAAATGTTTGAAGGTAAAATCGAATTTGTAATAGTCACAGGATCACACAAAAGTCAACAACAACTTGGTTTACCTTGGTTATATAATACATTTCCTGATTATTATTCAATATAAAGGAGGAATGCACAATATTCAAATATTGGATGTTGCCTTTATTATTTAATCAATCATCCAGCTTAATTAAATTTTGTAAAAACCTCCTCTCAAGGATTATAACATACATATTTAATTTAATTTAATCCAAGAATGCGCTCACCAAGTTTGGTAGCTTTAACTCTTAGAGTCTCTTAGTTCTAGTATCTAAATCGCATTTTCTAAGAACTAAACTAATAATATAACTTAGTTAATAACTATTTTGTTTCTTAAGCACTGCAAAGTCCACAATCGAATATCACAAACCTCAATCTAAGTTGGGCGCAAGCAACAACAAACAACGATTTACTCCACAAAAAGTTTTCTTTTTTTTCTTTTCTCAGAAATTACCACTCCCTAAAAGTTTTGAATTCAATAAAACCCTACAAATTCTGAATGTATAATTAAAATTCTATTTTTGATAATTGGTAAACTTGGCTTAGTTCAACGAGGCAAAACTTTGAACAAATGCAAAATGGAAAATAAAAAAAAAGGCGCAAGCAAGTCAACAAAACCGAAAAGGACAACCGAGAGTTCCACAATTTCCCGCAGCCCCATCCCCGACATATACAGGACAATGGCTGTTTTACTGAAACAATGAATACAATAAAATGAGCACCTGTCGACGGCAATTCAAGCGGGGAATCTAGAGTGGAGAAGCACTGGAAAAAAATAGGGAAACATAATCACTCATAAAATAAAATAGTTTATATTCCTTTTAAGCTTCTAACCTTATAATTATCAAACTTGAAACACAGTTGCAAACTATTGGTAATCAAGCGGAATGTAACTGATGACAGCCCTACCAAGCTCAGAAACAGCATGTTCTGGACACGATCTTTGTAGAACTTTCCCTAGAAACCTTTTCTAAAACTCAACAGCTTGAAAATGTCCCTTGTATTTTTCCAAGTGCAATAGTGCAAGTTTCATAGCTAGAACCCAATATATATACATAGTATATATTCTCTTACTGTTCCGGAAACGGTGTGCGAAAATGTGGCCATCGGCCTATTAAAACAACAATGACCGGCGCTACTATGCCGCATAACCCACTGAATTGTCAGGTTTTTCAGTTGGCCTGCCCGCGGGCTCTTTCGCTCAATGTCCCTGGTCCTTGGCCAGCATATTGCCAATAGACCCCCTCCCTTGCCAGCCATTAAACACCTGATGAGAACGCTAAAAGGCAGAAATCGTAGAGCCCGACAGTCTGCAGAAACAATAACAGCAGCAATAGCGGCGATAACAGAGCCATCATCAGCAAACAGGAAAAAAATGCACCACAAAAAATCATAGAAAAACACAAAATTAACAAGGAAAATATCAACAGAAATATGCGACAGAAATTACCAGAGCACAGATATCTAAACGGTCAACAAGTGCATGAGCTATACAAATACAAATATTAAAACAAAAATAGAGAGAACACAGGCAAAACATGGAGAAATATTGATTGAGTTACAATAATAAAGAGATTTACAATACAAAATGAAATAAAGTTAAAATAATAAAGACAAAAATGGATTTTAAAAAAATGAAATAAATATAAGATGGATAAATATTAATAAAGTTAAAGTATTAAAGAGATCCACAACCCAACAGTCGACAGATGATTGTAATGTTTTCCCCAAAAAAGAAAAGCTACAGCTTTGTACATATAACTCGTAGAAATACTGTAGAAAAACAACTTTAAACATGAATTTAAGATACTTTAATTAAAAATAAATTAACTAATAAATACAAGAATTTTGTTTATGTTCAAAGAATATTTAATATAGGAGTCAAGTAGTTCGAAGAATATTAAATTCTTTGAGGGCCGGTTATTTAATTTCAGGTTAAATTTTATCATTGTCAATTTAAAAAAACCAAACAAAAAAAACTCATAGAATTAGAGATGACATAACATTAATATTAATCGATTTCAAAACGATTTTTGCATACAGAAACATCGAAAATCTTAACATTAAACAACTTCTTGATTATAAAACATGATTAAAATCAAGAAGTAAAATTAAACCAAAAATTACTATTTCCTTTTCTGATATTTATTCTTTTTAAATTTATGTTAATTTTGTTATATGTGTTTTTTTGCTTCGCTTAAGTTAAGTTATGCTACAAAGCAAACAAATAAATGGTCCAAATTAGCAACAAATTGTGGGCAACTAGTTTCAACATTTTCTTCAAAAAAAATCCCGCAAACATTAACGTGAAAACTAACAAAAAAGCCAACCAGCAACAGCCAAATTAGCAACAATAAATGCAACAGCAGCAGCAACAGTAAAACCAACGACAGTGACGACATCAACAGCAACAATCAGGGAAAAGGCAACAGCAACTACCAACTGGCAACTGGCAACTGGCAAACCATTCCGGGAATCCCCTTGGACGTAGACGACCAGCCAGGATTGCACAAAATTGAAAAATTCATAACTGAACGGCCAAAGCTGTGAATATAAAAAAAAGGGGACATAACCATTTAAGCCAGAAACCAAAACCCGAAAGCAACAGACAACAGAGAGCAGGGAACAGAATACAGAAAACAGAAAACGACATTCAACACACAACAATGTTTGGAACCGCAAACAGCAGCAACAGCGGCAATGGCAGCGCCAGGTGGCATAAAACATGTCTGCCCCAAAAGGACTCGGCCATGTGTCCTGCGTCATTCGAATGTGTGTGTGGCGCAAGGTGTGCTCCCGAGTGTTAAGGGCGGAGGCGGGGCCGTCGGGGGGTTAAGCGGCGAGCAGGCAGCCAGCGAGCAACAACAAAGGCGAAATGAAGCGACTTACAACGGGCTTACACCGCGTGAGCCAAAATCAAAACAAAAACAGCAACGGAAACCGAGACCCAAACCCAAACCCAAACCCAAACCGAAAACCGAAACAAACATTTGAAAAATACAAAAAACACAACAAAATAACAGTGTATAACAATATGTACATGTAAAAACAAAACAAGAAACAGTGAAAAAAATGAAACAATCGTGTTTTACAAGGGACTTAGCGAAACGAAAAGCAAGCTTAGCATTTGAAAACAAAAAATGGCGCATTTGAAATTTATTAACAAAAAACTACACCTGTTTCTCAACAGCACTACCTGACATTTGAATATGTGAGCTGGAAAATGTGTACATTTGTATGTATATGCAGGGCGTTTTTGGCCTGGCTAACAGGACACTATCCATTTAAGGATCTTGACAACTCGAAAGTATCATAAATTATAGGTGTAAGTTAGGGAGAATTATGTAGAAATTATTCTTTGGCTACATTAAATATTTCCAACTCCTTTTAGCAGAGATACATACATTTATTTAATAACAGGAATTAAATTAATTAACATGGGAATTAATCACAAAAAAATATTGAGATGTCTTTAAGGTTTTAAGCAAAAGCAAAAAAAAACACTTCTTTTGGAGAATCCCCAAAGCTGAGAGGTACGTTTTGTAATAAGGACAACATTTTTATAATTAATATTATTCGTTTTTAATACGATTACAATAATAATAAATAATTATTATTATTACTTTTGATGTATTCTTTGTAGCCTTTAATCATATAAACTCCAATTTAAGCCACATTGAGCCCAGCTTGCCAAATCATATTTAAAACTAAGAAAAACTTGGGATTCCTTCTTAGCAAGTTTGGCTAAAGCCACCAGACATTACAGAAAAGCCACTTCTCAGTTAATTTTTCCAGAAGCTTTTCAGAGCGTAAACTAAAAACCAAAAACCCCGAAAAATAGGGCTCTCTCTCTCAGCCTGTTAGCCATAAATCTAATTGCCAAAAATGCTGGCAAAAATTTTGCAAAAAAGCCAACGAAGAATATCAAGTGAAATAAAATAAATAAACTAAGCAAATCTCACCTGTGGTTAAATGTTGTTGCTATTATTATTGTTGGATGGCTGTGCCGGAAAAGTTTACAACAGAAAAAATACAGGAGATTTAGGACAAGGATATACCTTGGAGATTTACAGAATTATGTATTATATGCTATATATTTTTCAAACATTTTTTTTTTACCCATAAAGTACTTGGTATCCCTTTCCTTTTCTTGTGGCTATATTTATTTATATTATTTTCCATTCAATATCTCCTAAAGTACACATTTTTTTCTCAGCTACACTTACAGGAACATACCGCCCAGGCTCAAGGATTACAGGATACTTGTTGGAAGCAAACCGAAAAGTAACTGAGAAGGAAACGAGCAGCGGACAATCCAAGCAACCGCATTGGACAGCAGCAGCGACAACGACAACGAACCTGCTCAGACACTGTGTCAACAATGTCTGACGAATTGTCAAAGACCACATAGTGCTCCTCCTGCTGTTGTTGGTGTTGGTGTTGTTGATGTACAAGGACGAACAGGATACACACAGCAGCAGCGACAACGGACAACGAACCACGAACAGCGGAACTGGGGACAGGATAGTGCCGACAATTTACGGGGCGAAAATTCGTCCGCGTTTTTCCAGCTATAGTTTATTGTTATCATTTCTATATACGCATCCTCCCTCCCGCCCACACACACCCACATAAAGCATGCATTTTGGCAGGATACTCGTATATAGTTGTGTATGTTTTTTTTTATTCGGGGCCCTACAAAATTTGTCAACGAGCTTAAGGCCACCGAACACTTGACAATATTCACAACACACACAACGCACATGTTTAACCCGTTGTGGTTTTGGGGGGCGGAAGCTTGTGTTCCTTTTAGTTTCGTGAACTAGGATGTGGGAAATTCTAGTGTCGGAAAAGCTACAGTTTCCTTGTTGTTCAAGGTTCTTTATTTATTTACAATTAATTGTTATTTGGTGGTTCAAATGAAATTCCCATTTTATCCAGAAGAACAGTATAAAAAACACTAAGGAATTTCTGTAAATTGATAGAAAAATCGCTGACTGCATAAGGATTTAGGTAAACAGAGCTTGGCTAGTTTTTAACATTTTCTTTAAGCTTAAAGCTTAAAAATCTTAACTTGAAAGAAGATAATTAATTAAAATATATCTCGCTCAAAGGAATGCATTCTTTTTTTAATTTCCTGACAATCCGGAAGTCCAGCGGAAAGCCTTCGCTTTAAGATTGACTTTGTTGGAACCCGACAGACATCCGACGGATTGCCTTTGGCCGCTGCGGCTGGCTTCCAATTGGACCTTAATTGGTTGCCAGTCACTTCCGCTTTGGCCGCTGCATTTTCCTTGCCGTTTTTCCAGCTGACTTTCCGTGAACTTTCCACCGCATAAACGCGGCGTGAAAAAAAACGAAAATTAAACAAAAAAACCCAGCGAATTCCCGAACATCCGAGCAAATGCAATTGTCATTCAATCATTCACTTCCTACCCCGATAGCCGTTGCGGTTTGATTGTTTGTTTCGCTTTCACTCACTCCCGTGGCCCGTGGCCCGCGGCCTTCCTCCTCGCACTAATGGCACCCAGTCCGCTTTCCCCGCTTTCCACAGGCTTTTCATGCTTTTGCGGCTACTCAAGCGGCTTTTTGCAGGCGTTGAAAATTTATGCAGAAATATTTTAATTGAATTGTCACCGCGATTTTATTGTTGCCGCCGCATCCTCTTACATTTTGTTGTTATTTTTTGTGTGTGTTATTTTTTTGTTGTATTCTTTCTACTGGGAAGCTACTGTAATTGTTATTTGTTGTTGCAACTCACCACGCCCTGGGGATGGGCACATATCATCGAGGGAAATATCGACAAATCACAGTAAATTCTATTATGCCTATAACTGAATTAAATATTAGCCAAAATTAACCAACAATATTTGCAAATATTTGTACATTTTATTTGCTAATTAAGGGGTTTGTTATGGCTTTTAATTTCCATTTAGAGGTCAGTCTTAAAGAAATATGTTTCTAGTATGATAAAAGGTAAATTATACATTAATAAAATTATATTTTTCCTGTAAGTTCGCATATCTGTAAATATTTAATCATATAAGTTACTATATATTTTTATTTAATTGAATTTGTATTAATAACTAATTTTTATTATCTACTATTTTGTATTCTTCAATAATTACTATTTATTAAATTTTGTATCTTTCACATATATTATTCACATTTTCAATTTCTTAATAACTGGGGAAGAGAGTTTCCCCCCTGATGGTGTGACCAGATCAGTTTATGATCATTAAGGACATTATTAGCATATACTCTGTAGGGTTCACTGCACTGAAAATTGTATGGAAAAAGTAGAAGAATAATAGATAGAAACCCAGTTCTCTATCGATTCGATATTTAATTGCATATATATCGATATATTTCCATGCCATGCCATCCCTAACACCGGCCAGAGCCTCGGTTTTTAACCACTTTGTGTGAGTACTTTGCTCATTTTGTTCATTTCATTATTTTGTGAGCTTTTAAGTTTAATTTAATTTTTAAACACCTTTTGTGTGTTGTATTTGATGTTTAACGTTGTCATTGTAGCTGTCACTTTGTTGTTATTCTTGTTGCCGTTGCCGCTGTCAATGGCGGTTGGAATCGCAGTTGTTGTTGCTGTTATTTCAGCTGCCAAGAGAGTTGATGAAATATTCAGGAGATTGCGGACCCATTCCGCACAAAGTCCGGACCATTGCCAATAATGACAAGCATGTTAATGACACCGACAATTGGCCAATTATGGTGGAATGGGCGTTGGGCGGTTGGCAAGGGGGGTGGGGGGCGTGGCATGTGGCAAGCCCCAAAAACCAGAAATTCAAACCGCACAAGGCCTCCGCGACCCCTAAGCCTGGGAGGAATGTTCACCGCCGCCGCCGCCGCCATCCCTGGCATTTGGCGTAGTAAACTTCTGGCCATGATTTTCACTTTTAAAGTGAATTTTTCAATTCTATTTCTATGGCATCATTCATCCCGCAAGGCCCAACAAAAAAATCTCAACGAACCTGGAAGGGAAAACCGAAACAATTTCCTCAAATGCAAATGAAAATTTCACAGAAAAGTCGAAGAAAAAACACCTGCTAAACGCACGGGGAGCACATGTGAAGTAATGTGGGCACACGGGAAAAACTTTATGCAAAATTGGCAATTCATTTGCAGCATATCTAAAACGGTATTAACAACAAAACAAAACGGTATTAAGTTAAAGAAAGAAAATATAAATTCATTCTGGTATTCATTGGGGTTTTACAGAATTTTATAGCCTGCTTTTGGGCACTCTTAATATGAGCATTTAAATCATTTTCCAAGCTTTAAATAAAATATCACCTAAAAAGAGTCTTAAACATAAAGAACCACCTATAAATCCATAATGATTCTTTAATTAATATTTTAAATTACTTTAAAATAAATAAGCATTCGTTACACATTCTTAAAAGCTCTATATTTAAATTATAATTGCATAAAATAATAATTTTCCACCTTTTTTTGTTTGATTCTCCCCCTTGACTTGCATTTTCTTTGTTTTTTTTCCCCCCGTGTACACTTTTGTATTTGTGGGAGCTCAGATATCCCTATATCCCTTTTTGCAAATTTCGATTACCAGGCGGATATGGCCGCATTGCCATGATAAGTAAGCTCTGCTTTGCTTTTCTCCACTTTGCCTCACCTTGCTCTTACCTTGCTTTGCTTTTACTTTGCTTCAGTTTGCTTGCCTTTTCCCTTTCACTTTGTCTCATCCCAAAAGTTTACAATGCAGAGTTCCCAGCAGCTCAGCGCTTTTCAATTACATGGAATCGCTGGAAAAAAAAGATGGGGAATAAAAAGGTTTATGAATGCGCCAAGCTAAAGTGATGTTTCTACAGGGTAGCAAAATACAGCAGGTATAAGCAATCATTAAAGCTAAAGAAAATAATAAGAAAACGTGTTGAAACTTTAAACAGTATGCTATAAAATATGATCCTGGATGTCTATTATCTTAAACGGTATTTAATCTCTAAAAAGTAAGATTTACTTTGCATTAAAAGTATGATGAGGACAGTCTTTATAGACTTTACACTAAATAAAGTCTCAAATAAAACTAAGAAATCTTTTAGCTACTCTGGAACTATGACTAGTGTAAAATACATTTTCATCGCTCAAATTATCAACTAAAAAATTTAAAAGGAAAGACCCACATAGGTCGACTATTTCCCTGGCCAAAAATGCCACTGCTTTCTGCGGGTAGTTAGGCAAACACTCGAAAAGTGCTGGAACTTACAGCATTTCCGTATAATTGCAGTGAATTATTTTTGCTGGCGCAATATTTCTAGGAACTTTCCCTCCCTCGTCCTCCTTTTCTGGCCAAACGTTTGCTCATCAAATCTTTTTGCTAATCTGCGGGGCCTGCAATGCTGCTGCCATTCCTGTCCTGACAGATCTGTCCTTTTTTTTGCAGGCAAAAATGCACAAAAAAATTCATATAATATGTTTGTGATAACAGGCTCTGTATTTTCTCCAATGGCATCGTTGATGCCCGTGTTTATATTCTGCTAAAGCCATTGATGTATAGTTTTCGGCTTATGGTATTATTAATTGATATTCTTTCTTTATTTTCTTTTTTGTATATTTTTTCTAAATGTTTTTTAAGTTATTTGATGGCAACACTGGCAGGCAGGTGGCAAGCTAAATAAACAAACAAACAATTACAGCCCAAAATGCAAAACGCGACGCGGAAACAAAGGAACAGTGTGAGCGAAAGAAAATGGAAATGTGGATGTACAGAGAGAGGAAAAACTACAGAAGTAAAATTAAATTATTAAAACTTAACCTTTAATTTAATGTAAAAAATAAATCAATTTCAAGAAAGCTGTATGGAGTAAAAAAAGAAACAGAAATGGTGCCACAGAAATAGTTTTCGTATGAATTTCATTTACATTTAATAAAATAGAAATAAGGTAATATAAAAAATGTAATATATGTAATTTTATAAATTTCAAATTGAGAATTAAATAAACAAAGTGCAGTTCCTGTTATGTTTATCAATAATAAAGTGCAATAGGATGATTCTGAAATATATCTAATACTTTACAAATTCCCCAAAACCTTTTAAAAAATATTTTCAAATTATTACCAATATTTTCTACCTGTGTAGCGGTGGGGGTAAGAAAAATGTAGGGTTTTTTGAGACAAAAAATAGGGAGACAACCTCAAGCGTTGTCATCATTTTGCAAACAGGCTTCCACAATGCGCCGCCTTAAGATGTTAAGCCTTGTTTTTGCTTCAATTTCACTTGGATGAGTTTGCGGCTGACGTGCAAATAAAAATAACATTCACAATAACAATAATCTCTCTCGCTCACACATGTGTAATTACATCTGCGGGGGACGGAGGCGGTAAGGGTAAGGGTAAGGGTAGGGGCTTCTGGTTTCTGGTTCGGGTAAAACCCAGTCATGCCTTTGGCTTACAATGTTTGGCGTGTTAAGCTGCCGAAGCTGCCGGAGCTGCCTCTGCTTGCGAAGCCTTTCGGATTATCCTTATTGCTTAGCACTTTCCCTTCACTTTCCCAGCAGCCTGCCTGCCTGCCTGCCTGCCGCTTTCCCTTTTCACCAACTGCAATGCGACAGCCCTGCCCGGCCGAGCCGAGGCGAGCCGGAGTCGTTGTGTAATTAAATTTGCTCGCTGAAAAGCCCCAAAAAGTTCGTTTTCATTGCGATTAAATGGCAATTGTTTTGTTCTTGCTCATGCTTATGCAAAGATAACAATTAAGTGCGGCAAATCCTCGTTTGTTGTCTTCCTAATGGCTGGCAAACATGAAGCGCTTTTCACATCCTTGCTCGCTTGGCTAACCGGAAATCGTCATTTTCGGGGGAAACTTTCTTTCTTTTTTAATTGTTTATAAATTAATTGGGCGTAACTTCTGGGTAAAACGGAAAATTGTAATTTGTTTCATCTATTTTTATATGAATTTCATCAACTTAAATGCATCATTTTTTAAAATTCATATATATTAACTACAAATACTTCATATATAAAATTGTAATTAATTTTTTTTTCTTAGGGCTCTTAAATTACTTGCTAATTTATATATTTTCTTCTTCTCGCCATGCTTGATCGGCGTCGCTTGGCTTAGTGTGCTATACATATTTTATAGTTTGTATTAAATATAATTTGAAATAAATATTAAATAAAATATATAAAAATACCGAAATGTTAGCTCTTAAATTATACAATTATATAGCAAAATGCCGAAATAGTTTCCCTTCTTATTTTATTTTTTTTCCTTCCTTACCATTCTACTTTCATTATTGAATATATCTCACTTACTTAATTATTCACACATCATTCATAATTATTTGGAAAACCAGAAGAGTTATCACTTGAAATACTGAAATAAAGTTACCAATTTGTTAACATATTAATAGTCACTTCGTTTTGCTTGAACAATAATTTAAAATTGTTTGCTCTTTCCGCTCGACTCTCCGCCAAGTCGGGAAAGCTGTTCCCTCTGTCCTCGTCCCACCGCCACGTTTTCATTTAATTTTCCCCTGCCTCTTTCCGCCCCAGCTCAGTGACTCATTTCCACCTCGTTTCTTCGGAGAGCGACACGCACAGACAAACATTTACAATATATGTGTATAATACGTATATGTATATGTGTATATCCTGTCTGTCTGTGCCACAAAAACTGTTAACAGCGAGCGGAACTGATGATCATCGGGGCCCAGGCCCGGCTCCGGCTCCGGCTTAGGGTGCGTGCGTGGGTGGGTGAGTTGTGTGCGTGCAATTTTAAATATTGAATTCTTGATTCAATATAATCAGACTTGTAATGGCCTTCACGCTCTGATTCGCAGTCAATGGCATAGTAACACAAATACAAACAAACCGAGGGACATGTAAGCCTACCAGTGCATGTGTGCGTATACGCTGAGAAAAATTAAAGCTTGTATATAAATGGGATTTTTAAATAGGCATTAATAATATATGTATGTATGTAAAGGTGTTACTCCACCTTGAAATCAAATATTAATTAAGTATTTTTTAACTCAATTTCACAGTGTGGAAAATATTAATGAAGTTCATTAAATTTTTAATATTTCTTAAATATTTTTTTTGGAAAAAAAGAATTAAAAAGCATGTTATGAAAAAATATAAAAAAGTACTTTTATTCCTTCTCAATACAAGTAGTAGAAAATGTCATAAAGCTCTTGAGAATTATAAGCCAAAATTTAAGAAAAAAAAACTCTTCTAAATTAAGATAAACATTTTCTTAACAAGAGGTAATATGTTCTATTGAATTAAAAATATTTAAAAATAAATGAAAATACTCTTCAAGAATAGTTTTTTAGGTAAAAATAAATATTATATTCAAATTTCAAAGCGATTGTCAGGTCTGCTTTGTAAATTTCATGCAAGTAAACCTCATATACTTTATTTATTTAATTAATTATTTCTCTCCGTGTGCCTGCGTCTGTATGCGTGCATGCGTGTGTATGTTTTGAGCGTCGCCATGGGTGCGTGTGTGTGCGTTAAGTATGTGCAAACATCTGTCGCGTGTCACCGGCTGCCGTTCGCTGAAACGGAAGCGGAAATTACGTGCACGACGATGGCGGCAGCAACAAACTGGAACGTGTGCAGCGCCAGGAACGAAAGAGACAAAGCGATGCGCACACACACACACACACGTCGAGGGCAACAGACCAGAGAGTGGGAGTGAGCCGGGGAGTGAGGAAAGCAATCGGTCGACATCATCAGGCTATTAAATGGCAGCGCCAATTCATCGATGAAGGCGATGATGCCATCTCCGTGCTTCGTGTCGCCGCACTCTTGGCTGAAAAATCGCTGGCCAGCATGCGAAGCCTACCACCCTCGCACCCTGGCACCCTGGCACCATATCACCTTTCGCCTCAACCGAGTTCGAGCTTTAATTAAATCGCAAAAGACGCGCCGCACATAATGATCATCATCATTAATCGATGTACCCAGCCATATATTCGTATTTATACAACTACTTATATATCATACACGGAGGGAAAACAAGGCAAACATCACTATCCATATAATTTGTAGTTGCAAATTAGCCAAATATCGAATGTATTGGTTGATAACATTTTAAGGTTTTTTTTAAGTTAACTTCTTTACTTGTTAAAGTATATTCTCTGTTTTTAGAGTCTGATTAATTCCTGGTAAAATGGTTTCAGTTGAATTCCAAATAATCAGTCAGAAATTGTACGATAATATCGATACTATCGAAATTTACCAGATTGTAGTCATAAAATAAATATTTTAAAATAAGTTATTTGTTATAACTACTTCTTAAAATCTTTAAATATTTATCATATAATAAAAATGCATGTAAATCCTCCACAAAATAATATAAAAAAGCCCTCAATAAAACTAACAATTTCAAATACCTTAGCTTGCATTATTTTTCTTGGAGAATTCTCAGTAGATATACGACCTAAATAAATCTAAAGAGAAACAATTTTCTGAAGAGAAGCCCCGCTGCTTTGGAATAATTAAAGTTCCATTTAAGCCCGAGACCTGATTATCTCCTTCAAAAAAAGAAACACCTACGAACGACGAACGGGTGGGGGCGGAGAAGGGTTAAGAAGAGTTGAGAGTAGCCGAGAACAATGGGTAAATATTGTTATTTTGCATTATTCAGGTAATTTACGAGCGGTCGCATCCGGCAACTGTTCTCGTCCTCAGGCCTCAGGCCTCAGTCCTGCTCGGGATGGGATCTCGCAAAAGGACTTGGAGAAAGGAGCTCGGCCTGAACTGTTACTGAAACGCTTAATGTAAATGACACGGGCCAGCAGGAGCTGCTCGCTTAAGCAGATGAACAAAAGCAAGAGCGGGACAACGGGTCGTATGAGTAATTTGAAGATAGCAAGCAATTAATCTGAGCCCCGAGCTGAACTGAGCCGAACGCTGAACGCTGAACACTGAACACTGAACGCTGAACGGAACTGCACCGAGCTCCTTGGCCATTTTAATAGTCCCATAAAACACGCAATGCCAGCAAAAAGAGCTTTGGAGAGAGAAGTCGACCATAAATGGCTCTACAAAAGCAATAAGCTTATAGAAAAAATATTGAAAATAATCTAGGAGTTATATAAAAATAATCAGGGATGACTGGGTAATTTTATTATTATGTAAATAAATAAAAATAGATAGCTTGTCAAGTATTTTCATCGAATATATGTGTTAATTGCCTTTAAATATATAATTTTAATAATACAAGTTCCTGTAGGGTATTTTCGGTAGTTTGATTCTATCATCCAATGTATTTCGCCTCATTTCGATCCATTATGAAGCTGCAGAGAAGGGCGTTAATGCGGAAAAACCATCGAAGGCAAGGAAAACAAGGGAAAATCAGTAAAAAGCGCCACACTCGCACTCCCACACCATCGCCTCGAATAATAATAATAAAATTCAAGGATGCAAGGATGAGCCACGCCCATCGATAGTCCATTAATTTATGTATAAATTGTATTTCAGCTTTCTTTTTTTTTGTTGTTCAGTTTGATTGCACGCACAATGGTCAACAATGGAAATTTATGCGTTGCGAATAAATTCAATTGGAAAAATCACACACACATCGAGTATATGCGGGCTTTAAATCGAACAATTAGCGAAATAAGCTCAATAATTCATGCAGACATGCAAAACCATAGCATTTTGTTTAAAATAAATTACACAAATTGAATAGAAATTAAATTAGTTTTGATTCAAGCCGCTAACTGGTCTAATTGCTCTTTTGCCCACGGTTGTCTATAAAATAAATTAGTTTGAGGAGGGCACTGGCAGCGGGTGTCCTAATAGTGTTAACAGCCCCCCAATAAATGTTAAACTCGCTCCTCCCCCGCTGAGTGTCAATGCAAAGGGCCATTTCAATTTCTTGTAATTTATGTTTAACTTTCTGACTCTGACTCGTTCTCTGCCATCTCCAGTCAGTCCCCCGGTCGTCCTTAGTAGCTATTTCTGTCATCGTCCGTTGACCAGTTCCATTTGGCTGCTGGCCGAGGACTAATTAACCGACTTGAAAAAGTAATTAAGTCATTTGTCTGCAAGTCCCAGACGATATCCTCTCGCGCCGCTGATTGTGGTCTAAAAAGGGAAGGACACGCAAGCCCTTAAACGACCTGAAACATCAGAAAATAAATACGAGTACTTGAAAATACAAAAAAAAATTCTGGCATTCAAATTTGACTTTAGCCCTAGTTTAGTTTCCCAATAATTAAATTGTGTCTAAGTTGGGAATCAATTTAATCAGCCTTCATCCCAAATTTCGTCAAAGTCGAGCTGGCATTGTTGTTGTCCTGTCACGTGTGGCAGCAGAGACTTTCCTTAGTTTTATTTTTTCTGTGTGTGTCAACAACAAAGAAAAATATACAGAAATTTACCCGACGACACAGGACAAAGTTAAAATTCGAAAAGGAAACTTTTGTCGGGGTCTTCTCATGTGTGTGTGTGTGGAAAGTGAAAAGTGTGCAAGGAAAAGTGTTAAGTTCGTGCGCCTCTCCCTCTCCCTCTCCTCTGGCGCACTAATTGATCTCAACGGGCGGATTAGAAGAGCAAACTAAATTGATAGGTTTAAAACACAAAACTTTGATGTATGTGTACACTGTACATCAAGGCACAAACACACAAGCTGCCTCCCTTTAATAAGTACACTGGAGAGCAACAATTAGGCGCCAATTTGGAGTTAAAAATTATAAAAAAATAAGTGAAGAAAGACATAAATAGGAAAATCACTATATTTTAATATATTTAACTTATTGAAATTATAATTATAATATATTTTTCTGGCTTTATTTTTTCAATATTATAAAATAAGCAATACATTTTTAAAATATTTAATAGCTTAAAAGGTTCAACTATATATATTTTTTTAACTATTCTTTAAACCATAAATACATTCAATATTTTGAGGCTTGAAAGCTTAAAATATTCTCGCTGTATACACTATTTCTTCTTTATCTTTATAATTTTTCATAAAAGTACAAGCTAGCCGTGGAAAAAGTAAAGAAAAAATCTTAAACAATATTATAGTTAAACTTTCCCCCTAAGTATAATTCTCCGAAAAGTGAAAAAGGAAATTCCTGTCTTCCTGTGCTTGATGAATTCCTTCCAAAATGCTGGCGGCCTTCCCTTCTTTTTTACCTGGCTTCCCCTTCTCAGTCAACCCTTTGGCACGGCACACCTGTCAGGATATTTTATGAGAGTAGGCAATAAAAATTGGGTCTGTTGATGAGGCTCTCTGCGGATGATGAGGGTTGGACTAACTCAATCTCAGTTTAAATTTAAGCGCTGGCAATTATTAGCACTGTCAAGCGGGGAGCCCTATCCCTTTTCATGCATCTTTCATACGCTTAGCGTGTTAATTATCCAGAAATTCGGTCTATTAAAGTTTCAGCAGATACACACACACATACACACACACACACCCACCTCAAACGTAATTAATGAAAGCGCACTTAAATCATTTTTGTGCGTGGCAAGAAAATTCCCATCAACCCAAAACCTAAAAAAAAGCAAAGAACTGGAGTTGCCACGACCCTGAAATACCCGGGAGTCAGTCGGAAAAAATCTTTGTAATATTTAAGAATGATATTTCAAGGCTTAAAACAAATTGGAAATTAATATGAATAGATAAATAATTAAAGTAGCAAAGAATTAGATCTAATTAAGGATTTATAAATATTAAATGATGAAATTTCAAAGCTTAAAATAAATGTAAATAAAAATAAATAGATTATTAAATACAGAATATCTAATAAAAAATAAGGCTCACACTCGAAACTAGTAAGCTTTCTATGTGATTTTTGTGTGTTAATTCGCCCTAGTTTCATATAGAATATATATACTCTGGATCTGTGCGTCTTCTGGGGTATAAAAAATACAATTAGTTAACAAGCGAGCAAACGAGGCACAGGCAGAAAGGTGGATAAATGAGGCGGACACCGGGAATGGTATATAGAAGCCAAAGAATACCCGAAAAATCCAGGCGCGCGGCGCTAAAACGTTTCAATTTTTCATAAATATTCAAAAAGGTAACACAACAGGGGAGGTGGTGGTGGATAACAACAGCTGTCCCTGTTTTTTTGTCCTTGTTGCCGTATATATATATGTATATATCTTTCTTTTTTTTGTTATAAATTTGTATTCCTCGTTGTTGTTGGGCCGGATGCGAGTACCTCATTCAACGGTCAGCTCTGAGTTTCGGCTTCGTTATCGCCTTTGTATTTCTGCTGCTGGTGGAGGCCCTCGCTCCCTGGTCCTAGAATCCGCAGACCCCCTCCTCAAAGTGCCCTTCTCCCGCTCAACGCTCCGCCAGAGTGAACAACAAATAAGATACTAAAGTTCACACAAAAAGTAATGAAGAGTCAGGGATACTCTAAATTAAATTAAACTTACCTAAAAATAGTTTTAACTAAAAAAAATATATTTGATAAATATGTTTATTTTAAAAGAACTCTAAATAAATAATAAATAACAAATCACCCTATAAATAAAAGGTTTATTTAATTTTACAAACAATTAAGGCCTAAAATATAATAGATTGCATACTTTTTGGAGACATATTCAGTTGCTTTTAAGACCTCAGGGATTTCTTGTAGATTATTTGTGGTTTTATTTTTGTTCATCTTAACTTATACTACCCTGACTGATATACCCCATAGAAGAGTATATATATAAACAACAACAGCAGCAGCAGCTTCCCAAGTACGCAGCAAAAAAGAAGGAAAACTTTTTCGATTTAAGCAATTTTTATGCTGGACGTCCGCGCGCGCCGGGTAGCCGTGGCGCTAGGGGCACTTTGGACAGAAATTATATTAAAATTTAATTTGGCAAAAGAAATCAGAAGCAAGGCAACTTAGGCTCGCAAGTATGAATAAATTTTTAAAGTGTATATTTTTGGCGAATTAAAACCAATCGTTGAGCGGTGGCAAATCTAAGCAGATTTCCTTCCAGATTGGCTTTCTTTTCAAAATTCCTTTCTTTTTTAATGAAAATAAATCTAATACATAGAAATAGTTTATCTCAGTTTTGTGTTAAAAATTCATAATTTTTTAAGCCATAACTAACATGCCTTCAGAGCAGGGACAAGATCACCCAGCAGAGAGGGAGAGAAGTGGAAGGATAACGATGAGGAGAAGGTGTCTATCAAGTTGGGCATTCACCATTATAGCCACCTTCAATTAGGCCAGCGGTGAGTTTGGGGCGTTTGGTCAAAGCTTAAGCTATTAGCGCCCATCAAGGCACTGGAAGAAATGTTTTTAAGAAGTCTAAGAAAAACGAAACTCATTAAATGAGATGAATAGTTATTATTTGATAACATTATAAGCTTTCCTTTAATTTATTACAAGTAACTTAAGGTTGATACCATCTCTCCCCTATGTGGCATTTAAGATAATTCGTTCAGTGCACTTATTATTATTAACATCCCATTAAAGGACCCGTAGCCCCAAGGAGGCTAAAACGAAGGTGGCTACGCAGACAGCCGGCCAAATGCCGCAATCAAGTTATTATTAAGTTTTTCTATTTATCCAACATAATTCATAATTTGTTTACAAAGCGTATAATAATATTAACGTCTTGTCTTGGCTTTTGCGCCTTCTTCGCTGCTCATTGACAGTGGGAAAAATACGTTAAAAAATAGTTGATTATGGCAATTGTTTGCTAAATTTTATTTGTTTTCTTGGAAATGTTTTTTTATTTTTTTTTTATTTATTTATTAAGGACTATGCTTATGTATATTTTAAAAGTAAGATCGGTTCCTAAGAAGTTTTTCCTATAAACAAAAAACCCGAACTCTGAGGATCTTTTTAATTTTTTTGTAAATCTTTAATAACTAAAAATGTTATTGATATGCATTCTTTAATTCTTTAAAATGGTTAATTTTATTTAAGTTCAATTACAATATAAGAAAATAATTATTTTATTGTTTCTTTCAGTTTAATGCCAGATTTCCCATATTTTTCCAACGATATTATTCAAAGATTCCTTTCCTATATTTATCCACTGTATTCATCCGGAGTCCTTTGAATGAGGCTTCCATAAACTGCCCCTAGTTGCCACCTACCACCTACCACTTGCCCCGTGCCCCGTGCCCCAGCCACTAAGTCCGCTGTCAGCGCGGCAAGATAATCAGCTTCAAAGTCGACGCGGACTTTTCTCATTTTATCTCTGGCTGGTCGGTCGGTCGGCCGGTGACTTCTTTTCATTTTCATTTTAGTTGATTTTGCTTTCATTTTAATACGGGGTAGCTTTCTAATAAAGGAGTATATACGGTTTGTGTGACAGGAAGAGAGCCGAGTCAATCTAGATTTGTAAAATCAAAATATCAAGAAGCCTAAGTACAAAAGCTTTGATATATCGCAACTTATGTTCGCATATTCGTATATTTTTTAAGGAATATAAATTGGATTAGTTAAGAAATTTTAAATCAATAACATTTAAAGCACTTGAGTGCCGGGTATTTCATAATGAAGGCAAGGATATCTTGAAGATTTTGTTTACTAAAATTGGTTATGTTAGTTGAATAAAATCTTTGCCATTAATAAAACAGATTAATTAACGATGTGATAATCCTTAAAATTATGAATTATAATCACAAATCATCATACTCTTTCTTTAGGGAATTTAGTTAAATTCCCACCAATTTAAGAGGAATATCAGTATTAAAGGCCAAATAATTGAATGATTTTCCTGATCATTAAATGCTGTCAAATGGCTAAAAATAAAATCAATTGACTTGACCACCATGCATCACCGTACAGAAATATCCGAGACGGCTTATGATTTGCGATAAATAAATGCTAATTCCATAGATGACTTTATCCGCTTATTGCCATCGCCCCGAAAAATTAGTTCCCTGAAACAGGGGGAGAAGGACAATGACGTGGAATGTAGCCCCGCATAATCGCATTAGGCAAAGCGAGGCAAGGCGAGGCACTTCCAGCCAGCAGTTGGTACATACATACATATATCTGGGCAGCTACTATATACATATATATATATTTTTTTATTGGCCCACTTCCGGTGAAAGTTTGGTAGCCACAGCCCCAGCCGGCAAGCCTTAAAGTCTGATTCTTCTTTCCTCTTTTTTTTTTGGTAGGGAATTTTCAAGTTTCTTTTTTTTTTATGGTGTTCTAGGTCTAGGCCTGACACTTTTCCGGCCAGAAGTGCACACGGTTGAGTGGCTGGGTTTTGTTAAAATCAAAATAAATACAAAATACATGACTCGGGGTCCGGAAAATGTGACAGGCAGGGGGTTTTCCCAACACCCCCCGGTTTATGCAAGCGGGAATTAACTTAATTGAGTAGCGCGAACAGCAGAAAGCAGAAAAATCCAAAGAGAGAGAAGGGAATATGCCCATAGGACACTGTAAAGTTATTTAAAATTATATCTAGATTTCAGAGAGATTTTCATTCATCATTTCAAACATTTAATGTAGTTTGTTTTCAATGAATCAATCACAGGTAAATGCGTATAAAGTGATGCGGTTTCATCTTGGCATTGCACAGCGGGCACTTGGGTGCCGTGTCTATGGCAGCCTTGAGGCAACCTTGGCAGAAGACGTGTCCGCATCTGGTGGCCACCGGTTCGCGCTGACTCACGCTCTCCAGGCAAACCGGACACTTGTAGGGCTCCTCCCTCTCGGACTGATCAGGCTCCGAAGAACGTCTGCGTTTGGCAGACGAAGGGCCATCGAGGTCTAGTAGGAGTAGGAGCATTTAAAGCCGAGATTACTGGAATTGTTTTGGCAACGACTCACCCGGAGCGGTGTCACCTTCTCTGGCAGGGATGCACATGTCGATCACCATGGCGTTCGATGCACGATACCTGCGGGTACGCGGAAGCAAATAGTCGCGATCGATTACTTCCACTGATATTAGTCTGCGACTAGTGCGTCGCCATAGCATCGGTG
>VNJO01012184.1:0-23152 GCA_008042535.1 Drosophila tani | reverse complement strand
AGGAAATGAAATAATGGTTTTAGAACAAAAATTTTAGGGGCTGTTGCACACGACGGTGCGCAACGTTCCAATTCCGATAGTCTCGTTATCGAACTGTCGAAAATAAATGTATATTTTTCAAGACACATGAAATAAAACGAAATAAAACTTTTTTAATTTATAGCGTAAAATTTAGTTTAAGTATGGGTATCTTAAATTAAATGTGTTATAATAGACAGCTCCCTTAATTTGCAATTGTTTGTTTCACCCACAAATCTTTCAAGTATAATATCACATGATTTGCTTATCAAATCTAATAAGATGATATGAATACATCTTCTTTTTTTTAATAATGGTTTCTAAACTCTTTTCAATAGTGCATTTCTAAAATTAAACTTTTGCCAAAAAAAAAAAAATGTTTATCGCAACTAGCGAACAAAATATTAATATATAACCAAAAATTTGCAATATAAAGATGAAGTAACCTGACTATTTAACTGCATTTTGCAACTTAAAAATGGAGAAACTCAAAATACGTGTTCGTATTAGACCATAACTGCATGTTGAATATAATTTTTGAGGAACAGCTGATTTTTGTTATGGTTTTGGAATAGACGGTCAATAAAATTATCAAACAGATTTAATATCTAATCTGAAAAATTAGTAATGTGTTGCAGAAGGAGCCAAAAATGGTAATCAAAAAGAGGGGGTAAAATTTGTGGGTAAATTCTCTTCACAAGCATGACTTCCCTGATTCCAAAGACACATGGAAATAAGAAATTACTTAGTCATTAAATTGGTGCCGCTATGAAAAAAACTTTATTTTTCTTTTAACAGCTGTTACCATAGAATGTCAAGCAGACTGACAAAAATCGACTTATTCCCTAGGAATCAAATAAAGGCACATAATAAAAAAGGCCCTTAATTGTAATAAATATCAAATTAAGAATAGATTGTGTTTCATTACTACAACTCTTTGTGGAAATTAACGTTTATTTTACATATCCAAGCTCTATATGATTTGCATTTCCATTTCAAAATTTAAATTCATATATATATGTATTTTTGTTATCTAAAATGGGAAGACAATTGTACAATATTGTTTACATGTCAAAAAATATGCATTATTATTATAATTATTCTTAATGAGACATTTTGATTATCTGCCATTATGGCTATTTTTATTAAATTATATTTATCATAATTATTATTATCATTATTATTATTATATTATATTTATCAATATTTATATACTTCTTATTATTATTGATTTATTTGTTTTAAATAATAAAGCCAAAAATTATAGTAGCACCTTTGCACTGCGAATGGTCATACTAGGAGAGCAACATCAGCTGTTCGATCATTCAGAGTTGATTGAATATTTATTAATTCCCATGTTAATAAATAAATAGTTCTGGGAATAAATAAATAGTTTAAATAAATAAACAATTATAAGATAAAATAAAAATATAAACAACGAGATTTTCAACGTTAATACATAATTTCAGTTCCCAATTCTTTTCCAACGTTCCAAATATAACACAACATTAACATATCGACCGTTGCCCACCACTAACACTTCTTTCTTTCCGGTGTGGCTCGTTGAATAGATCACACGAAATGGTAAGAAATCAAAATAATTCTTTGAAATCATGGAATATTATTGCTATGTAAGAATACTAAAACATACATAATTCTTTTCCTCATTAGGCTGCCCATAAATCGTTCAGGATAAAGCAGAAGCTGGCTAAAAAGCTCAAGCAGAACCGATCTGTTCCCCAATGGGTTCGCCTACGTACGGGAAACACAATCCGGTAAGTTTTTTTGTTTTCATCGATTCAAGAATTGCAGAATTCCAGATATTACAGAAAGGTTTCTGATAAATGTTGCGTCAATTTCGCAATTTTCGCGAAATTTTTTTAACTATTCTTGTTTGAACTAAAACGCAGTTTTTTTTTTGGCGGTGTCGAGAAAAGTCTGCTTATTGTGCCAAAACAAATATTGTTACAGAAACAAGTTTAGTGTAAATTAAATTAATTGTTTGGTAATTCAATTTCCTTGCAATACTTTTTGTCGGCAACTGTTTCAAAGAAATACATTTCTGTATATTTCATATGTTTATAAATATTTCTAATCCATTAATTTTTTCTTTATTTTCAGGTACAACGCTAAGCGCCGTCACTGGAGGCGTACCAAGTTGAAGCTGTAAGCTGTCGTTTCCAGAAGCTCTACAATTTGTTGTTGGAGTGCTGAAGATCTTTTGCAAGAATATAAAATAAATTCGTTTACGATTATCGGATTAAAATAACTGTTTCACTGTAAGATTGTTTTTTAGTGGGAGTGTAAAAATGTACATATGCATGCATTTATGTATAATGTCTATAGGAGAGCCTAGCGCGAGATGCAAAAACCCTCTGTAAAAGTGTACTTTCAGGAAAACCTCTGCGGGTTTCCAGTATGGATTAATGCCTTGTTTTTCCCTCCCCAAAACCTAGAAAGAACTTTTGCCAGTTGACCAAATTTTAGGGGGCTGAAATAAGTTGTGTCCGTCGATTTGCTCAAGTTAGTTCCCTCTAGTTACAACTATTCGCATTCAACATGTGTATCCGTATCCTTGCTTTACTCGGACTACGTATATGCCTTATCAGCTGATCCATTTACCAGTGAAGCTGTTTGATAAGCTGATAACAGACATTTTGGTTATCTACTCGAATTTTCAAGGTATCCGGAAAACACTTGGCATACTTGCGCTGGCCGGGAGGAAATCTCCATTCCTCGGTTATAATTTCGAACATAATACAAAATGTTCTACATTTTCAATACCCATTTCGAAGTGCAACGACGACGATCCAAACATATGAGCTTTGTAGTAAAATACTATCCGATTGGGTCAATTATTACAGACTGTAACGCGTACAATTTATTAATTCTGGATTAAAAAACTGTTTATTCTGCGGGAACTTCAATGGTGCCCTCGTTAAGTTCGTCAATAACATCATGAGGGTGCTTTCCGTCAACGGTGCAGCCGACGCTCTGGGCCGTTCCCAGGACTTCCTTGCAGGTTCCCTTCAGTTCACGGGCCATGGACCTGGGCCTCATCACTCGCGCGATGGCCAGGATATCGTCGAAGGCGATGTTTCCACTGTGCTTGACTGGAAAGTTGCAAAACGACAAGAGAGTTGTTAGTGGGGGTAAACATAATGTTTAGATTGATTTGGGACTGTCGGAGCTGGAAATCCACACCAGACTTTCACCCAATAACCGAGAAATACTTACTGTTCTTCTGCTTCTTGCGGTCACGTGGGGGTTCCTTCAGAGCCTTGATGATCAGAGATGCAGCCGATGGAACCACGGAAATGGCAGCCTGTCTGTTTTGGATGGTCAGGCAGACGGTGATCTTCAGACCCTTCCAGTCGGAGGTGGCCTTGGCGATGTCATCACCAATTTTCTTGGGAGACTGTGGGACAAATCGAACAATTAGCAAAAGTGACAAGTAAACAAACGCAGGTTTTTGCTTACCAGACCAAGAGGACCGATCTTGGGGGCCAGGGACGATGTGGCACCGACTTCTCCGCCCACGCAACGCAGGTACACTGTAAATAATCAATCAATTAGTATATGCGGCAACTGGTATTCTTTTATTTTGCGTATGTTTATTTCAAGATGAAAACTCTTCACGAAGGCAGACGAAAACATACCCAATTTAACTTCCGTAGGGTCGAATTTGGGAGGCATTGTGGTATCTCGGCTGAAACAGTCGCTGTAATATAAGGATTACATTAATATTCGCCGATTTTATTGAAAACATTTTTAGCTCTGTACTGTACCGCAAAAAGACACACAGAAAAAGAAAGAAGAAGCTTATCGATTTCCGGCAAGACTGTATGAAAACTACGTATCGGAAAGAGCTATCGAGTAAAACGTAACCAAAATGGAACGTGGAACTGAAACAAACTTTAAGAAAATTAATTTAATGGACGGGATCATATTAATATTATAGATTTTATGTTACTGGCTGTTATAAAATTTATCAATGATTTCCGTAATATTTTTCTTAATCCTCTAAACGCAGAATTAAAACCCGGTTTTCTTGCGAGTCAATCCATATGAGTATGACCATATACATTAATCGGTTATCGATAATTCCGGTATGAGGAAACTATCGATTCATTTTATTTAATTAATAAAACTTTTAAATATAAAATACATATTCTTCTAATTTTTGAAAATATGTGATGGCGGTCAACAGCCCTTTAATACATAATTATTATACTTCATACATTATGAATTACTTACTTTCATTGCTAAAACAGTTGGACAATGGGAAGTGCAACAACTTTCGACCTGCCTCAAAAAATACTCTCCACTCTCCCAATTTTTTTACCCACTACATTCCCAAATAGCTGATATGCAAAAACCCTTTATTTGTTTAAGAAACCTCTTCTAAAGCAGTAGCATCACCCCACAGTGTTCCCGCCCCATTTCACCGCCAGTCAGCCTTTTGTTTATGTACGCTCCGGCGATGTATACATATGTATGTATGTACCGCTTGCGATGCCGAAACATAGAGCCCATCACCCCTCCAACGTACATACTAAATACCAAAGTCGATGAAAATGTTGCGATTGATGTTGACGTTTAGGTAAAAAATTTTATTGGCAAACGTGTATCTTGTTACTTAGTTATTCAAACATGGATGCTTCGGGTTTTCTGTTATATTTATTACAATCGTTGAACCAGATTTAAGATGTAGAGCCAACTAGCCTATAACAGCATCTTTGAATAAATTTGTTTCAGATGTAAATGCAACAGAAATTTACAGCGACACATTATTTGCTTATTTGTCCAGAGCAGTATTGGTCTTAATCGCGATAACACACTCTTCTCCGCACGCCTTGAGAACGGTGCACTGAAAGCATAAGAAATAAACAAAATGAACAAAGGAATAAAGGAATAAAAGCGGGCAACAGTGTAACTTACCAGTAAGTCCTTGCCATTATCGAAATCAGAGCGTAATTGCTCGCCTAATTCGCCGTCTGGAACCTTCAAGTCTTCGCGCAAATCGCCGTTCTCGTTCATCATGGTAAGGAAGCCATCATCACTGATAGCAATCAACTGAAGGTCTTCCCTTTTAACATGGGGAACATCCATGTTATGAGTAGATGGGCAAATATCTTCATATCTGCAAGGTTGACACAAGAATAAAGCGGTTTTAGTAAGCAAGATTTATAGGGATGAGCCAGCATAGCAGGCATTCTAATTTTATATCTCGCGCTGACATTTAATTCTTGCATAATTAAAACTTAAAAGGGAATAGCGTCGCATCGATTTCGCACGAATACTGCTGCTTTTCTTTCATAAATTTGTTGATAATTTTAGCAGAAGATAAGATTATTCGAACTGCTTTTTGAAAAATTGATTAAATTCACGATTGCGCCGCAGACGCCTCACTCCGATGCTTCCTTTGTGTTTGCCACCACAGATACTCACTTCTTGTTGGAGAAAATATCGATGCCGACCATGTGAACCTTGGCGTGACCGTGCTTGCCAGTTTTCGAAGTGGACATCTCGACAATCTTGCATGGCCGCGACTTCAGCATGACAAATCCGTTTTTGCGCAATGCCGAGCATTGCATCGGATAAGTCGCCGATGCTCCGGAGTCTGCGGTTTCGAAATGATCGTCTAGGTCTGCCATATCTGCCACGAACACAAGAAGATTGATTAAATTATTTTGATGATAACTATTTGTTAAGATATTCAGTCAGAAAATTCACTTTATATACAGAGGCGTTCTAAGGTACACATGCGTGTACATACACACACAAATTCGCACATATGTATGTACAAACATACGAGAGTGTATGCAAGCCGAAAATGCATACATATGTATTTATTGGCACATATATGCATGTACATACATACATATGTATTCAAAATGTCGTATGCCAATGCACACCCAAACACTTTAATGTTCAAACATTTAAATTGGCATCTAGACACTCGAAAGTTTTGTGTACTGCAGACTTGTATGTATGTAAATACTTTCTTTCGCACATATTGAGTGTGTGAATGCGACCGGAGGTTAATTATACCGAGACGTCAGTTTTGACCACTCAAGTGTTGTACATATACAATAAAACGAATTTTGAACATTTTGAACACATACCAAGCGAATTTGCAAATTTTTATACCGGAAAAAACAGCAAATTACTAACCTACTTGCACGTTCAGTGTCTGTTCCAACCGAAGATGTAAAATGAAAGAACCCTGCTATCGAATCAAGCCCACGTTTTGTTTCCGGTCAAATAATAAAAACCAGGAATGCATCTTAGCTATCGGCATTGTTACGTTATGCGGTCCATAATATTAGGAATGTTGGAAGTGGAACACAGAAAATAAATTGTCAAGTAAAATAGCAGATCCATATGATTCCCATTCATTAATAATTTATTTAAACAAATAAAACGCCTATTTAAGTGGTGCTTATTAATGTCTCTGTAATTATAAATAATTTAATATGTTCGTTTGCATGAATTTCAGACTATTTACATTTATTGCTGATTAACTTTCTTAAAATAGACTTCAATTGGAAGTGCCGGAATATAATTATCATTCTCTAAATGAATGCTTTTTCTTGTGCTGTGCTGTTTTGACTTGACTTTTATTATTGGCTGCCTTAGCTTGATATTGCCGCTGGAAATTGTCATAATTGCTGATTCTGTGACCAAGGCGGATGCGGATTTTTCTTCCGGTATCCCATCGGCGCGTGATTTTGCAATAGTGTGGCTAATTATTTTCGTCGAGTTTCGTGCGCTTGGGATTTCTTCAATATTTTGCGGTTTTCGAATTTTCGCTGTTGCTCGCCGTTTAAACTTGTTGGTCAAGTCGATATCATCCCTAGATGCGTTTTTCGATATCTCTGGTGCTACAGTGGAATTGAATATTTTTCGCCTTTCAAACATTCTTTTCGGTTTCTTATGTTCCATTTTGGCGTTATTTGCATTTGTGGAGTTCCGTATTATTTGAATTGGAGTTTTTTTTGTTGATGATAAAATTCGTACTTTTCTTAATTTTCTATTGGTATTTCTTCTACTGGTCGCTGGTGTCGGGGTTGTAATAGAATAGTTTAATGTAGTGTTACTATCGATAACAGCTGATGCTGTTACATTTTGAATGAAGTTTGGCGTTTCCTTTGTGGTGACAAGGTTTTTCAAATGTAGTTTTAGTAATTTCAATTTAGTTTCAATATTTGAAGAAAAAGTTTTCGTAGCTTTTAACGATTTTAATCTATGCTTGTAAGACTCTGTTGAAACATTTGGTGCTGAGTAGTTATTTCTTATAGATTGAGCTGTTGTCCAACTTGTAGGAGGTTCAAAAATTTTCGCCTCTGTTTTGGCTGTTGTAGTTGTTGTTGTTAAAGGCGCCATTGTTGTTTTTATTGTTGTCAATGGCGCTGTTGTTGTAGTTGTTATTGTTGAGCTAAACAAATTTGCACTGCTTCTGTATTCAGTGTCCATAAATGAGTTTTTCACTGGGAGCCACGCAGCTTCAGTGGTGGTTATTGTTGTTGGTATTACATGCGTTGTCCGCTGAAAGCGTTCTGTAAAAAGCTCTTTTGGAATTTCTGTTGTGAAAACAGCTGGTTTTGGTCGAAATTCCTTGGTGTCTCTAACGGAAGGTTTGCCAGGCTTCGAACGGGGTAAAATAACATCGTCAAGTGTAAAGAAGGTATGCGCAACATAATTAAAAAACGGCAGACTAGTTGTTGTTATTGGTAGCTCGCTGACTGGCATGCTATGAGCGCTATATTGATCTTTAGCAATCTCTGGAGGAGAGCTCCTAAAACAGTCCTCATTTGATCTAACTGTGTTCATTATTCGTTCGCGGCACTTGGTCCAACTTTCGTTGGAGTAGTCTGATTGATTCCATCTATTGATAATGCCTATAAGCCGTTCCGGAGTGGGAAGCGTTTTAGCCGTTAAGGGTACGAATGCGTTTATGTTTACGGGGGTTATATATTCCACAGGGCGGTTAACGGGTCCTGTACTATATACCATTGGAGGGTTTGCATGGGCTGCAACGTAATCCATGGTTGTTGCAGGCGTTGATGATGTGGTTTTAAATCCATGGATACTGTTTAAGTCTCTGAAGACGCTTCTAGAAAATCAGATTTATAAAAGACAATGGATCCAAATATATCAAAACTCGTAAATAACAATTTACCCTTTTAAGTTTCTGAGCCCTTAGCCGAATCGCTCTCTTATGAGTTTTAAGCTACGTAATCAGATAGACGAAACGTGTATCTAAACAGAGAGTCAAAACGAGAGGACAAAAGTCACCATCTTGCTCTCTCCCACTGCTTACGAACACATTTCGTCGGTCTGAGTACTAGTCTTTTATTAAAAGTCCCTGACAACAAACCCACAGCTGACCGAAGATCAGAACAAAGGAAAACGAAGTGGTCATACTAGACAGTGAGCAAGCGCGAAGGTCAAAAGTCGGCAAACTGTTATTTACGAATTTTCAAATATATAGTAATATACCTTTTCGAATTAGCAAAAGCATCGTGATATTGAACAGGCGAGTGCATTGCATATCGTGGCAGCATTTGCATATTGCGCATATAGTTTTTTAGTCTCATTTTTCCTACCAAAATCGGAGTCCTCGCATTGTACCAATAGAATTTTCGCAAGGCATTTGGGTGTTGTCTATATAAAACAATCGCTGGGTGGTGATCCCTAGACCACATCTGAAAATTCAAGAGAGTTCGGACACAACACTTTCGCTTTCTTTGTTCGTTGGGGAGTTTGGATAGTATTTACCTGCCGCTTGGGTCTCATATAGGGTGAAGATGCGTTTATATTGGCCAATATATAAAAGAGTCCTGGTGGAATATGGTATATTTGGTTAAATGCAATGATTACTGCGGTCTCTTTATCATACCTATTGCCATATAAATGACAATAATTTCGTTCCTCACTTTCCTCAGCATATTGTACAAATACTTTTATCTGCAGACAACTGACGACTACTTGCATTAGTTTTCCATCAAAATAATTTGCAACTTGGTTTGCAATAAGCACATCGATGTGTTTACAATGTGAAAGGAGTTATAAACTCGAGAAATCATTCACCATCAAAAGACAATTTTTAATTAGTAACCTATACCATATGGAAAATAATAATATCGTTTGTGTTATTTTGTATCCATTTTTATTTTATATGGAAAATACATGAAGACTTCTTTAACATTAATCTAGTTATTTATTATTAAGTTCCATATATTTTCCATGTGAATGATGCGGACTACTGAATAGTTTTCAGATGCTGCATCCACACCATAGCTATAGCGTGTATTCTATGGAGCATAAAATTCAACGCTTGGACAAGCTCATCTTCTCTGTTATAATTGTTGCATCTCTGCAACCATACTTATAATTGCACACACTCTCATAAAGTAAGTGCAAGTTTTAGCAAATAAATTCACATATTGGTTATATGTCTGTATGTAGTAAAGGCTTTGGAGATACCCATCAAGGCATGGGGACTTTACGTATTTGAGGGATGACTAATAAAACCGAAATTATTGCGTGCCTAATTCTGATATATGTACATACGTATGTAAATATATATAATGTCATGTTAAGATATTCATGTAGGGGTAATGCATTATTGATTTAAGCAAAAGTGAGGAAAATGTCGGTGAATGCAGTCAGGGTTTTAATGGGTGTTCTTAAATTTTTGTTTAAAAAAAAGAGGTAGAGAAATTTTGATATCGACTTGGTTTAAATAAATTACTTAAATATAATTCCATTTTTCCTATGTAAAATTAACCTATGTATGTGTAATCTGTATTGCAGATTATATTGGATTTTTGTGCTCTTCATGTCCGGATGGAGTACGGTTAAAATATTTATTCTTATGAAGAATCGATTTGAAACGGATTCCACAAGCATTGGAACGGAAACTTCTTATAGCCGTTGGACCAATACTTTTCCATCGATCGGAATATGTTTGTCTAAGAATCGAATAACTGAAGATTTTACAAACGCTGTAAAGAGACGTTTCCCTGGCGAAAAGCCTTCCTACACTTACATAAGGACTTTATACGATTATCTCTTTATAAATCCGAATAACTTGTACTTGAAGGGGGAATACTGTAAGAATTTTAATTCCACATGTGGAGTTGATATTTTGGCCATGAGAAGAGAGGTATTTCTTTTGACCTAAGCATTTATAAGATTAATCTCGATATATATTGCCTATTCCATAGTTATTTGCTACTATATGTACAGATTTCTTCGAAGAAATTTACTTTTCTGAAAAACTTCTCCCAGACTGCGAGCACATATTCAAGTTTCATGAGCTAGAAGTTGGATATTGCTTTCTGGCAAACAATTTACTTGACTAGTAAGTGGAAAATAATTTAACTTGTTTATAATCTTAAATCTGAAGTGCCTTTCTTAAGTAAAAACATCAATGAAATGCCCCTGCGCTACTCTTCATTGGACAAATACCGCACTCTGCGATTGGTACTACGTGGTGGTTTGGTTTATCGCTATGACGTAAATACTCAACAATACTATATTTGAAGTTGAATAATTTCAATAACGATAGCTTTTTTTCTAGTTGTTTATCAATAGCCCTGAAGATCTCCCATACTTTAATGCCGTATCCTATACCATAACCGGTGAGCCCACGGTAAGGGTATACAAATTTTGGATTATAATCCAATAATTATTGATATAAAATTGATTTCTTTTGTATTCTATTGTTTTACCCAAAAAGGTGCATAGTTTTAATGTTGAGGAGATATACAACAACGAAGATGTAATTGATGAGCCTGTTTCTCAAAGAATGTGTAGATTTCCGTCTGAAAGCACTACATCGGGAATTTCGTACAGGTGAATCCCAATAGTTAATTTTCTAATAAAGCCTTTAGTTCTCCATTAACCATTCTTATCTCATTTACTCAGCTTTAGCATATGCATGTCCAATATTCGGAGCGAAATAGAGATGGAGTTATGCAATTGCACTTTATTCAGTCATCTTGATCGAAGTAATTAATTAATTACAAACAATTAGTATTCACACATGAACATGACCTTGTATTTAAGATAATTTAGTTTACCTCACACCATATATTTAGAAATACCAATTCTAGACGTCTTTCAACAAATGCAGACGTCTTTCATTTAGACAGTTCTAACATTTTGGTCCTTCAAGCCGGGTCGTAATTGATAATTTGGGTTTACTCGAGATTACAATTGGTATATTTAAATTTATCGTGTGTGGCAAACAAAAGTATCTTAAATACAATACTATGTTCATGTGTGAACAATTACTAAACTTTCGGTTGTATTTTTAGGTTCCAAAAACTATTGCGGGGTTGACGGAATTGCATGCTTAGAAGCAGGTAATGTACATTAAAACAAATTTGTAGAATACAATCATTTTATAGGGCTATCCATGTTTATGTTTCCAGGAAATCTGGCCGGAAGAGTTAAAGACTATGTTGGATTTCATATGGCATGCCTACCATCCTGCATGGAACAGCAAATAACCTTTGTTGGGTATGGAAAGATTTTCTGCTATTAGCCTCGTATATAACTGTCTAGTGCTCTATAAAAAAATAACGGAAAAAGCACTTCTGTTTGATCAGAACTCTGCGTTTTGGTTTTCGGTTGAGTTTTCTCAGTTGATCTTTTCTTTTAACGCTCTTTTACGCTAAGTTTTTGAAGAGAGATTCGATTTAAATATTGCAACTTTTGAATCCTTGATATCTATTAATATAAATTTTCTATTATTTGCGAGGTCACATTTAAAGATTTTTTTTAACAACTTACAGCTCCCGTGAAAAGAATGACTATGAATACGACGACGCTAATGTAGTTGAAATAGAAATAGCTTCACCGCCAACGGCCAGATTTTACAGAATAGTCACTCAAACTAAACTCGATTTAATAGGTAAGTACGTATAGGGCAGTCCACTATATTATAATGTAATTTTCTATTACTATAGTTGCCATTGGAAGTGTAATAGGACTTTTCTTCGGTGCATCGCTACTTAACCTTTTAGAAATTATTTCATGGTTCTTCAATAAAGTTAAAAATTTCTTTTTAGGGTAGATATCCCGACGACACAGCTGCTTAGATTGGATATTAAAAAGCACAATAAGCACATATTTTCAATGTTTATCATGTTATATTTATCTCGTAATTAAATAAATTATTGATCCACAAACAAAATGATATACTTTTATTTAAAATTGTGTAATTTGTTGGTATCAGTTGTTATTTTCAAATAGATCCAAATGATAATTGGCGATTTCGTTTTCTATGAAAATATTAAGGTCGCGCGAATTATCATTTTTACCTTTATGCACAGATGTGTTTACATTGTGTTTTTTATAACGCAGTCCAACTCTGAAAGTGATTCTTTTAGCGATCTATTATAACTATTTTAAAATATCTTACATCCTTATTGACGGAAGATCAACAGAGCTTCTGTGTTTATCTGATGACCTAGCTCTCAAGTAGCGCTGCTTTAAGTCCACACCGCAATGTTCGTCCTAAGAAAGGTTGTTAATGATGGTTAGACAATTCAAGGAATTAGCTCCAGATTTACTCACATCTCTCATATTGTAGGTAATGACCAAGTTGTTAACAAAGCTCTCGAGAAATTCGGGATAAGCATCCAGAACGTCTAGCAGATCATCCCTGTGCAGTTTATGGATATCGCAATACGTTAATGCTCTCACGGCTCCATTAGCTTTACCAAGTGTGGGATATATACACGGATTCTCCCCAAAAATGTCGTTCTTGCCTGAAAAATATGGTTATAAAAAATATAATTTTGAATTTGAAAGTGAACTCACCCAATACGACAATCATATTTCCGCCTCTCTGAATTTCAATTGAACCTCTTGCTATAAAATACAAAGAGGTAAGGACGTCTCCTCTATGCACTAAAATATCTCCAGGAGGCGCATGTGTGGTTTTAAATTTAAGCGAGAACGCTCTAGAAATTTGAACTAAAGTGAGTAAAAATTGTAAGGATGTGGGTTAAGCGTGCGTACCTTAAGCAGCCAGGACTGGCTTCTGAAAACGCAGCACAGGTTGTCAACAGTTTTCGATTCAGGTGCAAGCATATGTCTGCCTGAAGGCACTCGGGAAATCCCTTTAACAACGAACTCATGTCGATGCCATTCGTGTAGGTCCAGGCATGCTGAAAATATTCTTCTAATCTCTGCCTGAGAGGATTCGGAATCTATGTGAAAATAGCCATAAATTTAGGTTATACAGTGCATGGTGTTTCGGAAACGCGCTCGTTCGTTACCTGGTGAAATCTAATGAATTCCCGAACGCGTAACATTTGTGTATGATATCTTGCGGTTCCCGAGTAAAGTCTTTGTATTATAGCAGATACATTTCCGAAAATGCTTGCATACATAAGAGCTTAAATGAGAAATTAAAAATATCATTAAATTGCAAGTGAATAAATGTATAATTTGCATACATCCAACGAGCATAACACAAATAGTGAATGCCTTTTCGGCATCCGTGTTTGGTGCCACATTTCCGAATCCAACCGAGGTGAGCGAAGTGAATGTGAAATATAAGGCTGTGATATAGCGGGACTAAAATAAAGGATTTTAGTGAGTACCTTATTCTTATTTCTATGTAAGTAAATTAGACAAAACCTTTATTGAGGGTCCACCAGTTTTGTTGTCAAAATAGGGCTCCTGAATGTCATATGCCAGGGAGTTAAGCCAACCAATGTTTTTGGATGCGATTGATTTCTCGGCATTTCCAATTGCATACCTGAAATAGGGTTTAACAATATTTATTTAAATACTATAATTAAATACTAAATAACTCTCTGATTTTACCATATGCAAGCCAACCAGTGAGCAATTAATATAAAGGTCGCCATCAACAGTATAAGGACTGCTGCTCCGTATTCCGAATAGCGATCAATCTTTCGGGCTACACGGACCAACCTTAAAAGTCTAGCTGTTTTTAAAAGTCCGATTAGGGTAGTTGTCTGGAAAAAATAATCAAATATTAACGAGTTATAGATAATATTTGAAGAGGGCTTACCTCATCGGTATCACTGCCGACTAAAAGTAAATCAAATGGAACAGCTGCCACAAGATCAATTAAGAACCAACCGCTTAAATAGTGGACTGCTATACGCCCTGGATGGGATACCTATAAAAATTATGCTGAGTGTGCCTGTACATGTTTTTTCAAAAAATGTTCTCTACTTACCACTTCGTCCTGTCCATTCACAAATGTTGTTCGAAAGTTTATTAAAATATCAACAATAAACGTAACATCGACTGCAAAAAAAGGATTTTTAGCTGGGTTTTTATCAATTACGTTTCGTAAACTCACCGATCAAGTCAATAATAACAATTGGATCGGAGTTGATATACTTGTTATTTCTCCGTTGGTAATCCTGTTCTCCAAGCAGAAACGCCGCGACATACGGTGTGAAAATCGCCGTGTACATGACAAGGATTAATATCACCCAATCCCAAACGGCTTTAAAGGGCGAATAGTGTAGGAGGGTCCATTTGTGGTAATAGTTGTTTTGTAACTTCTGGTCATGAAGTATATTCCCTCCCAAAGACAGCATCTGTTCGAAATTAAAGTCTTAGCTAAAATAAATCAAGGAGAATTAGAAAATATATATACCATATCGGCAGGATCCTGCATTTTCGGCTCGCTCTTCGATCCGAGGAGAGCCTCCTTATCCAACATATCGTCGTAGTGATTATCCCCCATTGCGTTCTCAGCTGTTTTACCATTGTGATTGTATTTGATGTTCTTAAACATGCATTCGAATGAGTTGTTGCTGTTGGTCTTGTGGCCCAGGAAAATGTCGTTATTATTTTTCCGAACTGGATCGTAGGAGCAAAGCAAATCGCAGTCCCGCCGGACAGTGCTCTGATAGTTCTTAATATACAGTTTTTTCTTATCACATTTAACACATTTTTTCGGGGCTTTTGTGTACTTTTTCGGCTGACTCGACTTGGGTTCTGCGGCAATGTTGTTCTGATCGAATTGGTTTTCTCCCTTGTGAACTTTAGCCTTCTTTAAACCATCCCTCTTATTGTTAATCTTGATTAGTAGGGGTGAGAAGAAGCAGTCCCCCGTGGTACTTTCGCCTAGTTTTTCCTTAAGGGGCGACTTTGCTTTCAGTTGAAGTGATTCGTCATCGTTATTGGGCCTAGTCCGCATGAATTTGTGATAGACCAGAGTACTATGGTCGCCCACATTTTTTGGAAATCTCGACAAACTCTCCTTCTTGTCGTCGAACATGCTGGCGTTTATCAAGATATCTGAAACAAAAACTTGTTTCTTTTCAATTTTATTCAGGTTGCACATGAGGGAGAAGAGCTCCCTTTCGACAAATTTATTGGATTTTGGAGGGCAATTCCGTTTGAATTCCTTCAAAGGCGGCTTCTTTATTGTCTCGTCGATATTGTTATTGGACATGTACAGCTCACATTGCTGCACTATTTTATCCAATTTGCGAATTTCGCTTAGTTCCACACAAGATTTGTGGGACATTTTAAATCTGCAAAGTATAACAAAGTAAAATATTGCAAATTAAAGTCACCAATTCGCAACAATGATAAAATATGCGGCAAATAATTGCGAATTATAAGAACAGTAAGCTTAAGACCGTTATAAATGTACAATTTAAAATATCCTGAGCTAAAACTTGGCAATTTTTCAATTTATTACCTAATGCACTTTTTTATTTACTTCGCGAATCAAAACAGAACAGGTACGTAATGCACTTAAAATAATAATCAACCGACATTTAATAGCTTTTTAAATTATTGATTTCATGTGAAATCATTTTAAAATTCGACTAATCTGCGATTAAGCTTGACATCATTGGTTGTTGTTGAAATCTATTAATACAATTCAATATAAATCTATTAAATTTTAGTCAAAAACTTAAATTTAAGTAAAAAAGCCCTTATTTTTCAGTGTATTTTAACCCTCCTCATCTTATGTTCTTTGCAAATAATCCGACATGCGCAGTGTGTCACCTTTTTAAAGTTTTCATTCCACCGTGATTTTACATTCATAGTTATTTCGCTTATGGCACTTGGTCACACTTTTTTAAAAAGGTAAACAATTGATTTTTCCTGCAAAACAAAATCGGTTGACGAAATGTCTGCTGCCAAAAAGATTGCCGAGGCCGAGGAATTAGTGCGCCAGGCCGAGAAGAGGTAAAGACAAATCCTTTATTTTCATAACAAACGTTGATAGTTAAAAGTTAAATCAATCTTTGCAGTTTGAAGCTTTCTTTGTTGAAATGGGTACCTGATTACGATAGTGCAGCGGATGAGTATTCCAAAGCTGGTAAGATATTTTATTCACGTCATATTTATTTAAAGTTATGCTGTACAAATAACAAAAATATGAACTGAAATTATATGTTCACATGTACATATGTATCTTAAAGAGCAAACGTAGAATGGTGACATGTACACAAAAGTAAATGTGTACACAATATATACAAACAGTGGGTAAAAAAAGGTTACGAACGTATGAATTTAGTGTGGACGTAAACTTGATTTGTCAGTGGACACATATATTTACATGTGTATTTTAATGCTTTGTTATAGATGATAACTTTTAATCTAAATGGTTTTTAATTTTAATCTGTTTTTTGGTTTTAGCCACTGCATATCGAATAGCAAAGAGTTTTGACAACAGCAAAAATTGCCTCTTAAAGGCGATTGACGCTTACAAGAGCAACAAGTCATGGTTCCATGCTGCAAAATGCTACGAACAGGTATGACAAAAAAAAAGTAAATAAAAAATAAATAAATAAATTGTTAAAACAATTTTTTAGATCATTTTGCTGACTAAAGATACCGATAAATTACACGAAGCTGAGGAGTATGCCAATAAGGCGGCAAATCTTTATCAGCAACATGGTTCACCGGAAGCAGCTGCATCCGCGCTGGATAAAGCCGCCAAACTGGTGGAACAAAAGCATCCTGACATGGCATTGCGGTTTTACCAACATGCCCTTGAGGTTATAATGGTTTGTACTTGGTTTTTGTTTTCAAATATTTTTAATACAGCATTGTTATCTTGCCTAGATTGAAGATTCCGTCCGCCAAGCAGCTGAATATGCGGCGAAAGTCTCTAGAATATTGGTTAAACTTAGGCGGTAAGCTTTCTTTTTATTATCTCATAACTTATTAATCGTCTCTAATTACTTTTAGCTACGAGGAAGCCACAAATGCCCTCAAAAAGGAGATTGCCCTAAACCAACAGACCGAATCATATGGACATATTGGGCGTTTAGTCGTTGCTTTGGTGATGGTACAATTAGCCCGAGGCGATTCCGTAGAAGCCGAAAAGACATTCAGAGAATGGGGCAATTGTTGCGAGCCCGAAGAGGTCTCAACTTTGCAAACCCTATTGCAAGCTTTTGATGACCAGGATCCAGAAATGGCTGCAAGGATGCTGGCATCCCCATTTATCAGACATATGGATGTTGAGTATGCAATTTTATCCAAGAACATTCCATTACCTCGAGGTATACAAGTGGAGAAGAAAGCCGGCGACAGTGCTGAAAATGTAAGCAATAGTATTTCCCTATTAGTTTTTATACGTTGTTTTAAATCTCTTTCGTTTCAGGAAAACAACGACGCTGAGGACGAAGGGGGATTGTGCTAATTTTATTAAAGTCTTACAGTCTGCTTATTAGTCAAATATATTTATCGTTAATCTATGAAAATACCGCTTTTAATATATGAACTGTTAAATAAAAATTTCATCGCAATCGTTGTACTTAACATAACAAAAATAAACAATATAAAACTTGAGAAATATAAACATGTTTTAGATTTAGAAAACGTTGTGATTCCACTACTATATGAGATTACAAAAATCAGTCGCACCGATATAAATATACTATTTCAAATTACCTTTTGCTCAAGCTATGGTTTAATAATAAAGTAATTGATTTTAATCCAATTATATAAGTATTTACTTTTAACATTAAAAATAGAATTTACTTTTGATCCTTAAATTTTGTCATTAAAACAACAAATATTTCTTTCAGCTGTTCCGTTCCAGTTATTCTTGAGCCAAAATAGACCAGCGAAAAAAACAACTTGAATGTTCTCATTTTAATGAGAATTTCTTTGGAACAGCTGATGTTTACATGGCAAAATTTAAGGATTCAAAAAATCTTTCTTTCAGCTGTTCCGTTCCAGTTATTCTTGAGCCAAAATAGACAAGCGAAACAAACAACTTGAATGTTCTCACTGCAAAGAGAATTTCTTTGGAACAGCTGATGTTTACATGACAAAATTTTAGGATTCAAAAAACATTAAAACAAAAAATTGTTCTTTCAGCTGTTCCGTTTCAGTTATTCTTGAGCCAAAATAGACAAGAGAAACAAAAAACTTGAATGTTCTCACTGCAATGAGAATTTCTTTGGAACAACTGATGTTTACATGTTTTTTTTGTAACTTTCTAATCCAACTTTACCAGAAATCTTGCGTCCACATGTTGATATTGATCAGCTTTTTGAGAATTCAAAAGTTGCCTTATTTGTTTTTGCACTTTCAAAAGTGCACCATTCCTTAAGGACGTCGGAATTGAAACTGTTTAAAAAGTGGCAGCTCATTTGAGCGATTAATAAATAATTTCACCTTTTTTTGAATTTAAAAGAAACAATTGAAAAATAAATCACATTTAAACACCCGATGAATTATTCCGATAACAAATCGATGACAAAAATTATGAAAAAACCGGAGGTCCTAATAACTTAAACGCAAATTATTGAAAAAAACGCATAAAAAAGATGTGAAAACGTATAATAAATTTGTTCCCCTGAAAGTAATATTACAAAGTAAAATCAGTCAAATAAATAAATAATTAAATCAGTCCTCGATTGTTCCACTGCCACCGTTCCAAAACGAGCACAATCATTCATGGAGCATCACGAAGCACGATGACATTTTGCAGTGGCTTGGCAACTCCTAACCTATGCGAAATAATCGACCAAATTGATTCGTCCGGTTGTTCGTGAAAGAAGGCGGAAGGTTAAACAGTATTTGTAAAATATACTTGGCAATAATTCGAAAATTGTGAAAGTAAAAAAACTACAGGCAAAATGGTACGTATGTTTACAACTTTTTGTTAGTTTCACTAAGTAAATCAGTTACTTGAGACGAATTGGTGGCCAATTCGCGGGGAGACCAGTGGGAGTGCGAATAAGTGTCTTGGATTCGATGAATCATATAAGCATCTCCTTTGAAATCTGTATATATACACATTTAGATAAGTGTATGTATATATACCAATCATACATATAATTCAACTTTTTTTTGCGTATATGTACGTTGGCCATATTCGGGCATATAGATGGGTATGAATGTGTGCGTGTACATATAAACCAAATTAGTCATTGGTAGGAACGGATATTACTCATTTATTGAAGTGTTTTCATACTCTCTGCGAGCCCCGCTCACTCATAACTGTTAAATTACAAAAACTCAGCCCCGAAGAATGATCGAAGTGGCAGCTGGAGAAAAATGGACTGCGGCCTTCTTCGAGCATGGCGATTAAAAATTTAAAAGTTGGAAAGAGAAATGCACACACATATGTATACATATATTTGATGTATATATTTTTACACCCATGAGTGTGTGTGGGTATACCGCTTTTTTTCGATGGCTATAAATATGTGCAGATGTATGTATCTGCGGGCAATGCTTATGTTCTGGCAGACGCAAAATGTGTGTATGTAAAAATATATTACCATCCAGAAATATGTATTTATCCATACATATATGCATCTGCAGACATACATATTTAAGGTGTGGAGTGTGATCGTTTCCTTGCTGCTTCCCGCCGCCGCCTGCGTGTGTATGCTTGGATTTGTTGGTGTGTGTGTGTGTATGTGAGACAGACGGTCGGTCGTCGTCTGTATGTATGATTTTGTCGGCATTTTCCGAATATTATTGGAGAAATATCGTGCATTTTCTTCCATTCACCCCACACGCGAACGTGGGTTTGCCAGGCAATAGAGAAAAATGCATAATCAAAGCGGCCGATTGGTTTTTCTTCCGCCTCTTCGGCTTGCACTCACCCTTAAACTTGCCGGCACTTGTGAACTTACCCTTGAACTCTTTGAGCGCGCCGGTTGAGCTGTAAACGGTGCCACGCCCACCCCTCGCTTCTCCCTCCCTAAGTATGTGCTAATATACAGTTTGTGCGCCGGTTACAAACAAATAACAATAATGGGCAGAAATAGAAAATTATTTACCTTTGTTTGTTATTGCCGGCAATGAAAGAAATATAATTTTTGCCAGGCGGAAAAGGGACGGCTATACAGTGTCAGCTGAAAGGCATAGAGTGGGCAGTTATGTCGGCAGTTACCAGCGCACAACTACATACATCATACATCATACATACATGCGTATGTATTGTATGCGCTCAGCATTTTGACATAAGTGATGTACACTAACCGGCGACAATTTTGCGCGCCTTTGCGAATTTCAAAACCAAATGGGAGAGTGATATGAATTTAAATATGACCTTATTCTATGATATCTAATTAAATGTACATTTATTCCATTTGAACAGGCTTCTGGTGTAACTGTGTCCGATGTCTGCAAGACTACATACGAGGAAATAAAGAAGGACAAAAAACATCGCTATGTCATCTTCTACATTCGCGATGAGAAGCAGATCGATGTGGAGACTGTGGCAGATCGCAACGCCGAATACGATCAGTTTCTAGAGGACATTCAGAAATGCGGACCAGGCGAGTGCCGGTAAGTGTGGCATTGTCTATAAACAAAACTAATAAACTTACTAATTATATACTTAATAATTCCATCAACAACAGGTATGGCTTGTTCGATTTTGAATACATGCACCAATGTCAAGGCACCTCTGAGAGTTCAAAGAAGCAAAAGCTGTTCCTTATGTCGTGGTGTCCCGATACTGCCAAGGTATGTACACACTTAAAGTTGCCAAAAACAGCTTAAAATTAATCCAATTGTTTTGTATTGTTAGGTCAAGAAGAAGATGTTGTACTCCAGCTCGTTCGATGCTCTGAAGAAGTCCCTGGTGGGCGTGCAAAAGTACATACAAGCCACTGATCTGTCCGAAGCCTCCCGTGAAGCCGTCGAGGAGAAGCTCCGGGCCACTGACCGCCAATAAATACTGTACGAGGAGCAGGAGCACTGTGCATTGCATTTAACAAACAACAACAACAACATCAAGGCATGCATGAAACAGCGATGAAACCAACACACCCAACGTATCCTGTTGAGATCGCCAATTTGTATGAGAATTTTCTACATAATTTGTATTTTCAGTAGAAATAAAGAAAATGAAATATTTAACTTGACTTATAGCCCTGTTTCACTGCAATATATTTTCAAAAATTTTATGTAGGTGATTCCAGTGCAAAATCTACATTCTTAGGTGATTCCATTGCAACATCTACATTCTTGGGCGACATGGAACGAACAGCTGATCTGGCTTTGTTTACATTTGAATTGGGACGGCGTCCATCATAGCGCGGCCGAAAGCGTTCATTTTAGGCTTTCTTTTGCAACGCTTGGACATTATCGACACCGTGTCCTCTTCGAAGTTAACCGTCCCATCTAAGGACTTCAATATCCAAGCTTGGAGCTTTAATGTCCTGTATATCAAAGAAAGAGCAGATATATTTTCCTGCCACAGCTCAAGGAGCATCGCATTATGCAGTGGCGACCACGAAATGAGCTGGATCTAGTTAAAATTCATCTTTTTAAGAAAAATATTCATAATTTCAAAAACAAGAAGAAATTAGAGAAGAGTTAGAAGGTTTAGGGAAAGAACTTACGAAATATCGCTTAAGAATCGTATATTATGCAGTGGCGACCTCGAAATGCGCTGGATCTAGTTTAAGTTCATATTTTTAAGAAAAATATTCATAATTTCAAAAGCAAAAAGAAATTAGAGAAGAGTTAGAAGGTTTAGGGAAGGAACTTACGAAATATCGCTTAAGAATCGATATTTTTCTGTATTTTTTTTAGTACATATGTATAGAAACTTTCGGGGCCAATGGTAAATGACGGACCGTCCACTTTGGATGGACCATTCTCCCTAAGGGCGAGCGCACACTAGCAGCTGAAAACTGAGCTTACTGCTAAGCTTATCGACGAGTTGATAATTTCAGAACTAATCAGTTAGCTGAGATTTTTTGGTCGCGCACACCCAAAGCTGAAACAGAAGCTGATGCTGATTAGAAATAAAATTAAATTAACATCGAAAATCGACAAACTTAGCTCGATCGTTTCTTTAGCAGCTATAGGATAAAGTGGTCCGATTCGGATGCAATTTTAAGTGTATAGCTCTATTTAAATTTAATGTAATGTAATTAATGTAATTAACGTCCCAGGGGAATTAACGTCCCCGGGATTTCAACGTCCCCGGATAATTAACGTCCTAGGAATTAATGTCCTCGGGTTTCTAACTACCCCGCAGAATTAACGTCCTTGGGATTTTAACGTCCCCGGAGAACTACCGTCCTCGGAGCATTACCGACCCCGGGATCTTAACGTTCCAGGAGTATTACCGTCCCCAGGATTTCAACGTCCCCGGAGAATTAACGTCCTCAGGAAATTAATGTCCCCGGGAAATTAACGTCCCCAGGAAATTAACGTCCCATGGGAATTAACGTCCCCGGGATTTCAACGTGCCCGAAGAATTAAAGTCCTCGAGGAATTAATGTCTCCGGGAATTTAACGCCCCGGAGAATTAACGTCCCCAGTATTTTAACGATCCCGGAGCATTACCGTCCCCCGGGAATTAATGTCCCCGGGGATTAACGTCTCCAGGCTATCTAAATGAAACTTATCAGATAGTCTTATTTCTATTGCAGGTAGTATATAAGTCGAAACGGTTCAGATCGTTCTATTATATCATATAGCTGATCTGCCCCGTTCCGACTTATGTATATACTTTCTGCAATAGAAATAAGACTATCTGATCTGCCAAGTTTCATTCAGATAGCTCTAAAGCTGAGAGACTTCACCGTTTAACGTTTTGCCTTCCTCTTCGCAACACAAATAAGTCCGCTCGTCAGCTGCTGATAAATAAAACAACTGGTTTGATCGA